>JAOEJI010288667.1:0-11769 GCA_025448255.1 Umimayanthus chanpuru | reverse complement strand
GTCTATATTTCTCAACAATTCTGCGTTTCCTTAGACCCCTCATCACATTTATATATAATAAATAACGATGAAATAACTACATGTACATTTGATGTAATACAAAAATGATGATATAAAAAAAAAGAAAAGAAAAGGTTGATTTACTATATTTTATTTGGGCATCATCTCGGGTTTCATATGTAATAGGGTTTCCTTGGAGTGTACTTGAGTAATACTGACCGGACGTGTTTATAGACAGAGGAATTTAGTGTGAAGTTTCCCCTAACCCTGGGTTAAATTGAACCCACTTTCGAACGTTAAACACGAACGACAAAAATTAAACTGACACTTGTGACAGCAACAAATTGAAATGATGACCTGCCACTTACAGTTACAAGGCCACGATTCTTTAGTCAAACTTTCATTTCATGAACAAGCTGTAGTTAAACTTTACTACAGCAAAGTAACAGCAATATATTTATAGTTTAGTCATGGTACCTTGGAGTCCAGGGAGTACTCCGACGTTCTTGCCTTCTTTGTTTGGGTCGCCATCTTGGCTTCGGCCACATTTTGTGCCCGCAATCTTGCTCTTACCAGCGGTATTAATTAGCAGTTATTCTCGATCTTTACTTCGTGTAAGCAAACACAAAGAGGCCAAACTTAAAAAGATGGCGGACAACCGATATGAAGAAGGGGCAGTTGTTCTTCTTGCTCCAGAAGCAGAACTGTACATTCAGGAACTGAAAGCATATTCTATCAAGGATATCGGAAGTCCAAAGTGAGTTCTCATTTTTATAGGGATTTTCTAAAATTCGATTTGGTAATCAATTTGTAAGTTGTAGCCAAGCGTTGCATAGAGACCGGTAGTAAATTACTAAAATAAATATAAACACCGCATTTCCCCATTAAGGGGCATTTATTTTTAGAAAATGGCATTTATTCCTTTTTTCTGCAAAAATTTTCTAGTTACAAAGCAACTTACAGAACTGAGAGACAGTTGTTTCCGTCCACCAAATGCATTTTTAAAGATCTACATCACTGAATGATAGCAGATACTGTTGATAAATAAATTATTTTTAAAATAGTAAGAAACAATTGTACAATGGCCTAAATGATTATCCCAGGCAAAATACTGGTTAATTTCCAGAATGTTACCACAAAGTCCCTGAGGATGATCAGAGTGACCTTATAATTATACATGTATAAGTTATAACTACACGTACTGTACACTAACAGATTTAAGCTCAGTTAATTGCTATAAAGTTGGTAGTCAGATTGTCTTACAAATAACTGGGGGGTAGGCTAGGGGAGTTAGAAGTATGATCAATGTTATAATAACAACTAATAATAATGCTTTATAATATTTATATTGTGCAAAAATTATATTGATGATCTATTGTGCCTCATCTAAAAAAACAACCACTGCTATGCAATAAAAACTAGAAACTATTTTAAATCAATTCTATAAACTATGTTAAAATGTTAAGCCTGGAGAAGGGAGGCCAATCATATGTGGGGAATTGATAGTGCTTGCTCTCAAAATTAGCTGCCCATGGTGAGGATATTCAATCATTTTAATAGAGTTAAACTCATCCAAGATACTAATATGTGTGGCATTACATTGTACAGTGAGGACTGGTCATCCTTTCTAAACTTGACTTAAGATCTTCCAATGAACTGAATGTTGAGCACTGTCCCCACTTGTTCTGTAACCTTTCAGGACTGTGCTGCTAACCTAAATTTAAACAGTTTGCCAAAAGAAATTAGTAACTGCAATGACTCTTCAACTTTATTTTGTGAGGAGGCGGCGTGGCTGAGCGGTTAGAGTGTTGGACTTGTAACCCGGAGGATCCGAGTTTGAGTCCCACTCTGACCACTAGCTGGATTTGTTTCACAGAAAATTTGTGTTTCAAATCCTCAGCCACGCTTGTAAATAGCCAACTGGTTCACCTCCGGCCAGTTAAGATTCTTAATCCAGTTGTGTTTAATTTGTACATGATTTGATTATTTATAGCATGGCACTGAAAAACCCCGATGGGGAGTTGTCATTAGAAATTGTATTTTGTATTTTGTATTGTATTTCATCCAGGGCCTGGTTCCTCAAAACCCTGATTAACTTAGGACTAACCCTGGACTAAATTTGTTAAGCAAGGGTTAGTTAATCCATGGTTTAATTTAGCGTTCCTCAAACCTAGATTAGTGAACCAATTAACTAACCCAGGGTTAACGCACACCCCTGCATTCTCATTGGCTCCTGAAAATGGCATGAGCATGGACTCGGAGAAGTCGTTGGTTCGATTCCCTGAGCTACTGGTTTTGATCAGTTCTTTTTTCTCGTTTTCTCTTTGCACAAGAGGTCACACTTTCTGCTTTTAAACACACATTTTGCTGCTATTTTTTTAGCTTCTTCCTCCATTATTTAAAACATTTTCAAAGCTTTTTGTTGCATCTAAGAGTTGAAATTACAGGGAAATGAAAGAAAATTAAAATGGAAAGTGGTCTTCTCGATCTTCAAAAGCTTTCAATCGTCAGCATCCATCTTTCTTAAGTTCTTAGTTAAGCGCTTTAGCATACAGTTATCGATATCACATTGATGATGGACTTTTAGTGTGTTTTTATAGAATGTCTCTGTGGCAAGTTGTGTAGTGTGGTTTAAGTTGCTTGAGTTTGTTCAGTTGCTTTGACAGATTGGTTAGTTGGCAAGTTAATCCACCTTGCTGGGTGAGTTTAGTTTAACCCACAGTTTAACCCTGGGTTAGTGCTAATTGGTGTTTGTGGAACAGAATTTGATTGTGGGTTAAATTTTAATCCTGGGTTAGGCGATTAAACCCTGGGTTAGCGCTAATTGAAGTTTTGAGGAACCAGGCTCAGAGTATCATTTTTGTTAGCCAGTAAATGGATCTTATATCTGGGTGGTGGGGGGGGGGGTGTTTTGACAATAGGATTTTATGGTATGTACATATAACTACACTGGCTTGCATGGACATTACAATATTGTATTTGTCATTCATGCTGTTTAGATTTTATTAATATATATAGTTTTACATTTAATGTTATCATTATCTTGGGTGGAACAGCACAGTATGGTTCTAATGTTCCTTTCTATTCATTCCCCACTGCACTATATTTTTCTTTCCCAATTATATATTTTTGTAACTACATTTAGTGTTTCTTTAACTATTAGTTCATATGTACATATGATGTGAAAAAAGATTAAATAAATTTTAAAAAATATTCTTGTTATTATTAAATATTATTCTTTTTATTATATGTGTATTATAACCTTTTAGAAAATAATTGTCACTTCATGTCTTGCAGGTGGAGAAGTCAACATGAGTACTTGGAAAAACTGAACATGCAGGTACTGAACAATTTGTGTTGATCACATACATACACATACATACATACATACATACATGCATATATTTACTGTATTTACCTTCAGTTGGTAAATACACTTAGCGATGGGCTACGGGTGTAGCACATATGCTACACCATGTGGCAGCTACGTTACAGGTATCCCACAAATAATAAAATAATAATAATAGATACATTTAAAAATCCAACCCTACACTATCCCTAATCGTCGTCCTAGTAAAAGTACATGCTTATATACACATTTGAAAATGAACTATTATATTATATCAAATAAGCCATTAATCAGATTTGAGGAAATTGTAATTTTTATAATAAAGCAGTAGATGTAGTTCCTGAATATACGTTAGTAATGATGCAAAAATTTTTATTGATAATATTTTATTTAACTCAGGCCATTATAAGTGCATCTGCTCATGAAGATGAATTTATTAAAGAATCCTTGATAACCCTGGACAAGGTTTGTTATTTTTGTGATATTACAGATTTTTGCACACAAATTTTATTAATTATCATTCAATCCAATTTGGTATTACTTCTAATTAATGACATTATGCTATATTTTCCAGATTCCAGTTTTAATCCATGAGTTGATTGCTATAGAACTCTGGAAAACTAAGATTTTCCCTGAACTAATTGAAACTGGCTACAACCCCAGTAGCACTTTGCCTGTTTACTTTGTGGTAAGTATTTTGTTGGTTTGATATATACAATGTACTCAGTACTTTGACTGAGGCTCATAGAATCAATTTGCGGCATGGCTTTGAGAATTCCAGGTACAAAAATACTGGAGAAGGGTCCAAAATTTTAAGGTTATTTTTTTCGGGCATTATTCTTTGCAGTTAAAAGAGTTGGGTATTATTTTGACACTATTGCACATAGAATTACCAACTATTCATTTTTATAAAAACAATAAAAGCTATGTTTTTGGTTTTTGAAAAGTGTTTTTTAACTAAAAAGACATAGAAAAATAGCAAACAAAGCTCTCCCATTGTGAATGATGCATTCCCATTTTTATAAACAAAAACAAAGGTACCGGTACATGTATCTCTTAGTTAAGAGTTTTTGCCCTTAATTGATTTAGTTTGCACAGTTTTGTAATTATTATCAAAAACTTCTTTAAGTTTATATTCATATAACATTTAAAATAAATTTACATATAATGTGATTGTTTTCAGTTGTTTCATGAGGTGACATTGGTCAGCCTGTTAGAAACTGTATTGTACCACAAGGTATTGTACATTTTATATATTTTCCATCACTTCTATCTCAGGCTGTCAAACAGAACAGACTGTTTATATTCCAAAATGTATATTTTTGTACAATAACCTAATATTTACAGGTAAATAATTACTTGGGCCAGAAGGCACCAATTAATTTGAGGTTTGGGCTCTGTTCTTTTTTGTTTTGTTTGGGGTTTTTTTTGTGTTCCACTTGTTCATGACCATCAGTGCATGCACTTTGCAAGATCAGTTTGAGCCTGCGTTACTAAAGGTGTCACAGTGTTAGGGTATCAGACTTAAGCTGCAGTCCCTAATTTGATTCTTGATGGACTCATGTTTTACTTGATTTTCTTTTTTCTATTCTTCCTGAAGTAAATAAACTTTTTTTCTTTTACTTTTTCATTTCAAAATTGAATTAGATATATCAACAGAAATCAGAAAGTTATAGTATGCATGTCATACAAACATGATATAAACTCTGGCTACCAAAAGCAGTAGAAGCAAAGTAAAAATTGCTTTAAAATAATTACTTGAACTGCTAACTAAATTTGTTTATTAGTTGAACTAGCTAGTAGACCAGTAGAAAAATTTTGACATACAAAATCATATATAATATACATTAAATAAACTATAAATTAAAGCAACTTTCATGCTTCAGTTAGGCTTCAGATGATAGTAGAATAATTCCAAGTGATAAATGCAGACATTGAGAGGCAGTAACAACTACCGTAAATACCCAAATGTAGGTCTCACCCTATTTATAATGCCCCACCTCAAACTTTTGACCATTTCTTTTGACCATTTCTTTTGGGAAAATAAATGCCAAAAAAGTATTTGAAAGGGTGATGATATATCACAGGCTACAAACGGTACTAAGGGTGATAAGCTGTTTTGCTGTCATAGGGAACATAAATGATCTAGATAGTTCCCAGAATTGTGAGTGCTGAAATCCTGACCTGACCACCAGCTCGCCGTACCCTAGCCATCCAACTGTGCCTTGGGTCACTCTGGTTCACACAACTTTACTGTTGAAATTTATGCATAATTTATTAACTATTTATAAATTTTTACAGCTGGGTATAGGCTGCACCTCCAACTTTTATGCAAGAATCCTGTAAGAAAAGTGTGGCCTATCTATGGGTATTTATCCTAATGGTAACTTTTGATTCATGTGTTTTACTTGCAGGAGACCTGCGAAGCTGCTGAAGATAGTATCATAGACTTGGCTGATTACTGTCACAGGAAAATTACATACTTGGTTGCAAGGTTTGGTTTTGGTTTCTTTCTTTCCCATTGAAAACAGCTCTGAGTTTTCAATTATTTACTTATTTCCTAGTGACTAATAGTTGACGATGTGTGACTAATGGATCAACCCTGGTCATGCAATCATGTGAATGGGGTTAATTGTCACTGATGTCAAATAACTGTATAAAGCAACTTTGATCAGCTGTTCAAAAGTAATAATAATAATAATAATAATAATGATGATGATGATGATGATTTATTAAAAAGTAAAAAGTAGCTCTACATCTGTTAAAAATAAAAAGAACCCGAATCTGATATAAAATTATATTTAAAAAACTACCGTATACACTTAAATTTATAACATTATAGATGATAGCAATTTAATTAGTTTAGCAGCATAGTAGCCCTACTGTAGGTCTTAAAATCTTAGTACAATAGTCTTAGTACAATCGTCTCATGGAAACAACACAAGTGACTATAAATTATATGAAAAGTTAAATTCTCTCAAAGATTATGAAGAGAAAGAGGAATAGCTTTAGAAGAACTGGAAACTCAGTCAACCGTTACTTAATATACAGTTTTTGTATTAGTGTCTTCATCTGTTATCAATTGTAAATGGCCAGTTACAGACCTTCCAACTTTCACGGTTTCACCGTGAGACTCACGGTTTCGGGTGTCATCTCACAGTCTCATGGTTTAACCTCTAAATCTCACAGTGAGCCGAATGATTGAGAAGTGATCAAATTCAGTCCAAAATCAAGTCTGTGGTATTTTCTGTACTTGCTTAACAGTCGTATTTGTGTAGAAGCATTGTGGTGGCTCGGTCCCCTGGGCAAAATTTTGATTAATCATACTCTAGATGGCGGAACAAAGCAATGATGAGAAACTACTCACAAACTCTAAGAAGGCAACCAAAGTATACAGTGATAAACAAAACTAAGTAGTTTGAACATTGTTAGTACTGTTAGTGTTGTATTTTCTTTATTTTGGAGCTTTTATGTAAATCTCAAGGTTTGAGACTTAAATCTCAAGGTTTTTTCCTATTCATTTTCCAAACCTCAAGGTTTGGGAGTTTTTAGAAGTTGCAAGGTCTGCAATTAATTTGTCAGTTATGGTTGATTGATCATCACTCAACAGCAGAGTGGTGCACTAATATGTGCCTTAGCTTAAAATTGTATGGCTTAGTTGATTATTTACTCTTCACTCTCGTTATGGCCCTTAAACAGAGATACGTTGTAGTAGATATTCAGTTTATAAATTATTTGTGGCAGTAAAACTAGCTTGAAATTTCCACATTTAAATTTACTTTATTGAAGGTACTAGTTGGTTTTGCATATTGGCTTGAGATCTGTCTGTGTTTCTACTTTGTTTTCCAGACAAGAGGAATCATTTCATGAAGCTGAAACTGATGCAGTAGACAGTAAACCTGAGATGTATTCATCAGCTGAGGTAAGACTTTGATTGGACATGAGTTAATGATGTTATTGGTAAAAGGTAGTTACCTGTTCATGATCAAATTTGCATATTCAGATCTGTGTCAAGATTTCCTGTTCTCTTTTCATAATCAATATCAACCTTATCAGCTAGTCCTGTATTTTTTAAGTAAAAGGGGGCAATGAGTTTAGTATTTTTTGCCAGTTTTTTTAAGGTAATTGCACAAGAACTGGGATTACGGTAAGTAATTAGTCACTGTTACCAAGTCTCACTGATCAGAACCAATAGTTTTTCTAGGGCTACTCTTTACCCAAATGTACATGCAAAACTGGCAGCAACATAAGTAAGATCTTAGAATATACTCAAATACCTCGTGATATGAGTGTCCAATGTCACAGTTAAAATGTGATTTTAAGTTATAAAAAATACTGCTGAATAGTATTCTTAGAATATAATTGCAACTTTACAAACCAAGTGTCATAGCTCCCGGGATGTGTGTGTGGGTGGGGGGAGGGGGGTATTACTTTTGCTTGGTATGTGCTGCTGTCTGCCCTTAGCCCCTACTTGTTCATAGAAACTTTCACAGCTAATTGTACCATGTATACCCCATCTTAGTCACATTGTGCACTTTTTTCTGCCATAACTTGCCAAACTCCCACACTATGATCATCCAGAATGGGAGAACCAGGTCCAAGTGGAGAAAAATCGACAGCTCTATCAATGAAAAAGCTTCAGCCTTCCATGACAGTGTGTGATCTATGCAGTAGACCCTGCTATTTACAACTACAGCACTGGTATATGATTGTATACCTCTGTCAACTATTTTTTGCTTGTTTTCCTAGGAGCTGAGAAGACAAGACAAGACAATTGCTTTCAGTGTGTGCGTCAAGGCTGTTTCAATACTGAGATATATCATCGACCACATGAACAGGTACACATGTGTTTAGTAGCAAGCCTTAATTTAATTTAGCTGCAAAACTGTTAGCAGATCAGTATGATGCATAATTAGATATTTTCTTTCTATAATCATGTCCTTCAAATACTATAGAAGTAACAGACAACTTGGCATGGATACTGTGCACTGTATAAAGTAATTATTTGCTCTGATTGGTTAATCGTGAAAAGAGTGGTCTTCTTTTCCCCCTTCCTTCCTTTATTAGTCAATTATTATTGCTATCACTGTGAGGTTAAAAGAGGTGCAAATTTTGCAAGTCATAAACACAATCCAGTGTATCAGGCAGTTTACAGTTTGACATAATTTAGTAGACTAGTGAATAAGCCCCGTTTTTATTGGAATTTGTGAAAGCAGTTGTTTTGTGAAGCTTTGTATTTTTCTGAACTTTGCACGTTTGTTTTACTTATAAGTAAATCAATAAACGGTGGAAATGCAGGTAAGCACCTTTTTTTTTTTGATAGTCTCCTTAACAAAACAAGTGTACAGACGGTGGACACTTGGAAATGACGTCAGTGATTGAGTGAGCGTGAATGACGTAAGAATAGCGAGTTGGTGCAAAGTGTCGAGTTAATAGATAAGTGTATTTTCGTTCCAGTTAGGTTTTATAGCTGTTAGAACTTCCCTTGTTCAACTACTGCGAGTTGTCAACATAACATAGCTGATGGACTAGTAGCAATGATTAATTCCCATTTTAAGGGGAATTGGTGTAGAGATGGTGAACATCAATGACTTGAGTTAATGCGAATGTCTTTGGAGAGAGGAGCTGTTGCAGAGTAAAGTGGTTTGAACTTCCGTTGTTGGTGGTTTGAACTTCCGTTGTCCAACTACTGCAAGTTCTCAATGGTAGCTGATAACTGTTTAGTACCATAGCAGTGATCCCCCTTTTTAGGGGGAACTGTGTAGTCGGTGAACACATACAAGTGACATCAGCGAGGCGAGCAAACGTGTGTAATAGTAATGACTCATTGTGGAGTTAGAGTTGTTGGCTGTTAGAACTTCCGTTGTTCAATTACTGCGAGTTGTTATCTTTGCATTGTTGGCAGCGGTGGGATTCAAACCAATCTGGTAAAGCAGATGATAAAACGGTAGAAGTGATCTCCATTTCAAGGGGAAATTGGTGTTAAGATGGTGAACACATGCAAATGACGTCAGTAGGTGAACAGGGTTGAGTTAGAATGATGAGTTGTTGCAGAGTGTTGAGTTTATAGTGTGTTTTTATTCTAATTAGGATAGTAAGCTGTCCGTACTTCCCTTGTTCAACTACTGTGAGTTGTCAACATAACCTTGGCGACAGTGATGGGATTCAAACCCACCTGGTAAAAGCAGCTGATAGAACGGTAGCAATGATCGCCTGTGAACGTTTTAGAGGAAATTGGTGTAGAGGTGGTGACCACATGCAAATGATGTCAGTGAAAGAGCAGGAAAGTAACGAGTTGTTTCAGAGTGTTGCAGTTATAGACAAATATGTTTTCGTTCCAGTTAGAGTTGTTGGTTGTTTGAACTTTCTTTGTTCAACACCTGTGAGTTGTCAACATAACATTGGTGACAGGGATGGGATTCAATCTCAACTGGTAAGGCAGCTGAGAGAACGGTGACCGGAGTCTCCCATTTTAGGGGACACTGGTTTAGAGATGTTGAATATGGGTAAGTAACGTCAGTAACAGCTGACTTGAGTGAACAGAAATTACGTTGGAGCATAGTTAGTCGAGTAACGAACTGTTGCGTGGTCAGTGCTCGATTTTAAGGAAAAGTTCTGATTGTACATCGGGCAACCAAGGGCTCATTTTGTGGTCGTCCGACACAAGTTGAGGTCGTCGCAAAATGACTCAACAACCATAGTGATTGCATTTGATATACTGTATAGTAGACATGATATATAGTAGACATAACAATCTCTTATACTTCACTTATTGCAAGCTCACTCTGACAGGCCTCTTACTGAGAGGAATCTTGTAAATAAAATAAATAAATAGATAAAAAATCTACATTAGCCAAGTGCGCAATACCACATTTTGACCAGTTCAAGAAATTATACAAAAAAGGACACCAAAGAATGTACAAGTGGACTGATGTAGAAATTAACTACGTCCAAATTCAGACCTGCTCTAAACAATTTTTATAAGCTATATTGCTGCTTTTCAGTTATACTTGTACGAATGATTTCAAGAATTTATAACAGGTGTCGGCTCGATCAATGCAAAGTTTTCCAAGTTCAATATGAAATTTGTTCACATGTTTGTCGGGACACGAATGACTTGTGAATTCACAAAACTGAGAAACGCTGTTCTACGTATTGTGTTTTCTCGTAATAGAAAGTTGTTTTGTGAATCCAGACAGAAATTGAAAAAGCACAACTTTACATCTGTTTTGTTACATTTCCCTCAAAACCCTCGGATCAAAGAAATTCAGTGTCTCGCACATTTTAAAAACATCATTTATTTCAAGCGAGCTGGCCTGGTACTGAGTAAATATATTATTGTGTCAGTCTGCTGAAAATATTTCTCTTATTAAGAGAAAGGTAGTCGTCCAACGAACGACTAATCTGTTATCTCTTCGTCATCCCACACAGAATCCAGTCGTCTGAGATGACTGGACGACCGTAAAAATCAAGCGCTGGTGGTGTTGAGTTTATAGTGTGTTTTTGTTTGACTTTACAGTAATAGCAGCTAGTGAGTTGTCAACACTGCACTGGTTTGAGATACTTCTCACAACTTCTTTTGTCTTTCACTTTCGTTGGTTGATTTTTGTGATGGCAATTGAGTGGCTGTTTGTGTCAAAAGAAGCTTTGTGCGAAACATGAGATGATACATCTCTGGTGCTTCACATTGTAATCATAAAAGCTAAGTACTGGAAACATGAGGCAATTTAGTAGCTTATAAATAGACAGTTGCATAGTTGCAAAACGGCTCGATGAGTTTAACATGTATTGCTGTACATGTATAACTCCTTAATGTGATTTTACAGGAATACATTTATTAAACTTGAGGGTAAATGCGCTAATAGGATTTATGTGTTGCAGTTTGCCGATAAGTGTCATGACAAGAATTCTCAACACTCAAGGTAATTCAAGTCCTCTTTTCCGTTGTATGCAGGGCGTGGCTCAATCGGTTCAAACTGCTGCGCTCCAGTATGTGGAACATTCGAAACCATCCTAAATTAAATTGTAGATATTCATACTTTCTTTAAAGCTTTCTGAACTTCCATACCAATCTGTCACGAACTGTGGGTCTCGGGTTCTATAATCTACCCGCTGCCCCAATAAAAAAATGTCCTTTAATCAGTCAGTTGGCCTACATATGAATTTGTCTTTCTGTTGTCAGTGGTTTATGTTTCGGAATACTCCTCCATAATAACTAACACAATTACTAATTACAGTTATAGCTGGTGCAGAGGTACGTATATGGCTCATGTAAATCATTCTGCACAATGTGCTACTTTCGTCAGCTAGCAGCCCACGTGTACCCCCTTTTATCGGCAATGCAAACGTTTTATAAGAAAAACACTAAAAATATGTACAAACACCCATTTTCCTGCTGCCTCCTTCCAGAATTTGGGGAT
>JAOEJI010288555.1:5686-19099 GCA_025448255.1 Umimayanthus chanpuru | reverse complement strand
GGAGGGAGGGGGGAGGGGAGTAGTTGGAACATCAGTTCGTATTTTTAATAGGCAGACAGTTAGATAGACATATATTCAGTGGCTTAAATGTGGTAAGTTGAAGTGCTTTTGTAAATATCCCAAATAATACCTTCTGAGTAATAGCCCTAGTAAGGAAATGGGCCCACACGGAGAAAGAGAAAAAATCTCTGACCCCGGTGGGCTTCGAACCCGGACAGTCAACTTTTGACCGTGTAAACTTTTACCTATTGGAGGGTAATTAGTTGTTATCCTCATTGACTAAAGTTATTATTATTATTATTATTATTATTATTTTACTTCTTTCGCAGATGACGCTTCTTTGTTTGAGATAATGTTCCCTTCTAAGAGCACAGCAAACTATGGTGCTGTCAAAGTGTCCAGCTCACCCTTGGAAGCATTCACGTTATGTTTGTGGGTGAACGTGAATACAACTGGCGGCGTAACAATGTTCTCTTATAGTGCTGACTCCATCGCGCAGGAGATTATGTTGTCATGCAACGACATGAAAACGTGCAGTTTCACTGTTAAAGGAACGACCAAGTGAGTAAGCTTACAATAGAACGTTATTTGAGTGTTTATTCTAAACATACCTACCTCAAGTTTTTTTGTTGCCTCACAATAGAAAGATAGATAGATAGATAGATAGATAGATAGATAGATAGATGTCTTTATTATAACTTCTTTACAATCATGCAAGTTCAGTTGCGAAATTATTTACAAATTGCTAAAAATTGATGTATAAGTATTATAAAAGGTTTAACAAAACTATGTTGATAAAACATTAAAATTAGATAACTAAGAGCTCCAAGTCAGTAGTTTAAATGATTAATCCATAAGGTATTTATTGGTAATTATTTAATTTTAAGGTCACGTAATGTCTCAAATACTCCATCTTGAACTCATAAGTAGCTTTCTTGGTTTTTTCAGACATCGGAAAATTGATTTGAAAGTTGTTAAAAGATCAGTTATTGCTTTAAATGAGCTATGAAAAAACTAAATATTTAGATAGAAGAGTCCGTGCTAAATTACAATTTCAAGAAATATGAAAATGGTTATTGTGAAGGTGTCAATCATAACTGCATGCAATTGATATAGAAACGAAGATAAATACCTAGCCTCCAAAATATTACTTTGAGGAAGACCGAGAGAATTTCACAGTGCTGGTTTTTAGTTTATCGCGCACAGAAGCTTTAAAATTTGTCTTAGGCGGAGCCAAATACCCACACCCCTACTCTTCAGGCCAGGTAGTTGGTGTTAAATACTGTACCTTATAAGAATGCATCTCGTCATAGACACACCATGAAATTCACGTTGTTATAAACTCATTTCCAGGATCTTTGACCTGAGGCATTGGGCATCGCTTGACAGGTGGCACCATGTCTGCACAACTTGGAACAACACTGTTGGAAGGTGGAGTGTGTTTTTGGATGGGTTCACCGCTGCTTCAGGACAACATCTTAATGAAAATTACAAAGTTCTGGGAACAGGAAGATTTGTGGTTGGACAAGAGAACTCTAACAATGCGTTTGTTCAGTCAAAATCATTCCAAGGGAGAATGTCTCAACTGAATATATGGAGTTTTGAAATGAATAGTATGGCGATAAGAGCATTATCACGGCAGTGCATGTTGGGTAGTGTTGGCAGCTTGGTTGCCTGGCGACAGTTACGTCACAATCTACATGGATTAGTGAGGGTAGTGGAAACAGAGACTTGTGAACCACCAGGTACTTTGTTGTTGCCGATATTTACTAAAATTTACCATATAACATCTAATATGTATTTATTAACACTGAACACGATTTCAGCTAATCACAAGCCATTCACTATCCTGATTTTTACGATATGACGAACGGTTTCTTTCGTTTCTCATTTAAAGTTGCAATTAGTTTCAACAAACATGGCTTTTTGATCCTGAAGCCTCCAAAATGGTATTTTGTCAGAAACCAGTCTATCAACGTTACTCCAGTTTCCTGGCAAGGGACTTTCAAGATTTACAAATCGTATACACAAACCGGAAGCGAGTAAGTTAAATATGGGTGTTGATCAAGAAGGGTCAATATAGCGTGGTTTTCACCGCAACGTTTGGTGCGAAGCTTATGCCGAGCAGACTGACAAAGGAATTTACCCAAGTAATCGTTTTATTCAACTATTCTATGCGAAATGCTTTCGTTGAGAACTTCTTTAAAGATAGCAAATCAGCAGGTTTTAATTTAAATCTTACTCTCATATGTAATTATTAGTCACTCCTAGAACTGAATGATTTCTTTACTCTTTGACTACTGACTGAATATGCCAAACGTGCCTTTTATTATCAAGGTTTTATAGTATTAACGAGCACAAATAATCAGTTCTCATATATGTTTTAAAGGCTGAATAGTTCTAAGAAGCGTCAGCGTAATTGTTCTTATACATTTATGTAATTACTTGTCTTCAAGTCGTTTTATATTTCTAATATTCCTTTATATTTTAACAGTTTATACCATTGTGAATTCCTAAGCTCTAGATTATAGAGTTGTAGCTTTTGTTGTGTATCGACCAGGGTCCCTATTGATAACAGTCTTGATTGACTAAATTGGCCACCCTGTTGAATAAAGGTTTATCTATGTGTATCTATTCTACAACAAATTTTACTTTTATACAAAATTCATTATTCATATACTCATATCATGTTTCTTCTGCAGTTATCAAAGACATACCATTGGACTTAACTTCAACTGGGATTACTCCGGTCACACCATCCTCAACTATATTGCAAAGTAACTTTCTTAGTAGTACAATTCCTGAAAAAGTGTCAAGAGTTGCATCGATTTCCACACAGAGAAGTGCAATGCGTGATGGTCAGACACTGCTACCACTTACCAAGACCTTACCAGAAGCTTTTATCACAACGACGGTGATGCCAACTGCTGCTGTTTCGCGAATTGTCTATTCAAGTTCGTCTAAATCTACAGACAAAGTACTTGGATCATCAAATGCCGGAGAAAACAAATACAGCACTTCAACTGGGATTACTCCGGGCACACCATCCTCAACTATATTGCAGAGTAACTTTCTTAGTAGTACAATTCCTGAAAAAGTGTCAAAAATTGTATCGATCACCAAACAAAGAAGCGCAATGTCTGACGGTCAGACACCGCTACCACTTACCCAGACCTTACCAAAAACTTTTATCACAACGACGATGATACCAACTGTTGCTGTTTCGCGAATTGCCTATACAAGTTCGTCTAAATCAACAGACAAAGAACTTGAATCATCATATGCCGGAGAAAACAAATATAGCACTACAAACGAGTTTACAGAAGCACCGTCCGTGGCTTTGGAATCACTTTTATCCACTACAAACAATCATTACGTTCATAGTAACAGTCACTTTAAATCGCCAGTGATTAGCACTTTCAAACCCTCTGGGTACACGCTTCAAACTAAGTTCATTTTGCAAGAGAGTAAAGAAATAAGCTTACTGCAGACAAAGGCTACAGCTTTACACATATCACGTTCTTCATTACCTTTAGATTGGTCCCGGAAGAGCAGTTCATTACATTCTCTTTTCACTACATCGGTGAAACAAGACAAATCTTTCCTAATAGATGCAACAACCACAGAAGATTCGTCAATGATATTAGATAACAGTTATGTGGCAGTAAACATCTCGATGAAACCTACCTCATCCTCGCCGTTGATAACACCAGCAACGTTGTCCATAACGAATGCTTCTAGTTTACAAAGATTTTCATCAATGAATATTCTTCACACGGTTTCCATAACCAAAGACACAGCAATCAAAACTGTAAGACTTCTAGAAACAATTATCGTGGCAACAAGCAAACTTCAAATAACTAACAGTTTATCGAGTCCTGTCTCAAGACAAATAATAACGGCATTGTACGAAGAAACAGTTGATACTAATCTGCGTAGTACATCAAAACTGTTGGTGACTACGGGCACATCACAAAACAAACGGCTATCAAGAACGCTACAATTTTCTTCTTCTTCAGTAAAATTAACGGTTTCTTCCGTACCTGGTTTATCTCCAACCACTGTCGGTTACATTTTGAAAGACAAAACGATATTTACATCAACTTCGCTGGCTATCACAAGCACGCTAACAACGGCATTGCTTGCAACTACACTTCAATCGGCTTCGTTGGCAGGTCTTTCTAAAATCGTACATTCACCTCTGAGTATAACTCGGACAATACAGCAATACACACAAATATTGTATAGCAAGCAACTTCAAACACGCTCACAGTCGTACATCACTCAACACATTACTGCAGTGACAATAATATCTGGCTTAGTGAGTCACTCTGCCTCGACAATCACGGCTCAAGCAGTTACCGCGCATGCTCAGTCAAGTTTTTCGGCGGCAGCATCGACGACTGCTCGGGACATCGACACCTTCATCATTAGTAAAATGACTGAAGCAAAGAATCAAAACAGAACTTCGGCATCTCAAGCAGGATTCTTATCAACGTCAGCATATTCAAAATTTTCAACGAATACGATTATTGAAAACTCTTTTATGAAATCTTCAAACTTGTTTTCATCCTATTCAAAATCTACGGTTAAACCAGATACGCTGAATATGCTTTCAATTGCAACAACGTTTGCTGAGGATGCAATTAGTGAGGTGCAGATGACACCAATAATTTATAGTACTCCCATATCCATTTCTGTTTATTCACTTAATGATGCTTCAAGCCAATTGCCTCCAAATAAAATAAAGGAGTTTGGAACCTTCCCAGTTTCCACCGTTAGTACAGGAACAATTTATTCAGAATCCACAATGTTGCAATCACCGACATCTACACCAATGAAGCAAATGGCCACTGAAAACAATAAAATAGAAACACTGTCGGGAATATCGACTGCGGGTGAGCCCATCATACCCAGTGGGTCAAGTGCTAAAATAAATACAACTTTTACTATTGCAGACAATACAAGAGAACTACCTACATCTTCCAGAAGTTCGACAAGCAACAATGAATTATCTGAAGATTCTCTACTAAGTATTTATTCGGAGCGGTCTGCAAAACAAGAAGCAAGAATGTTATTATCCTCCGGAAGTAGTTCATACATATCTTCCAGTAACTTGAATTCACTATCGGTAACAACCAACACAAAGCATTTGTCGCCATTTTACAGTAAACCCAAAAGTATTCAATTGAGCATATTCTCGAAAACACCAGCAAAAGAAAAATCAAGACCTTCTTTACCCATGGTCTCTACTTTGCATTTCAGTTCCATAAGCTTGATATCACCTTCTTCAACATCAGTCACAAAGTTACTGTTGTCAGATTATAGTGTTAAATCAAACAGTATTGATAACACAAATCATTCAACAGATTCGCATGAAATTTATCCCTTGATTTCGACATTTACTCCATCTGGAAAAGAAAACGCAGTGTTAAAATCTTCGTTTGAAAGTTACTATTCCTTGTTGCCTACTACAATTGATTTAAGAGACACCATTTCTATTTCTTTGGTGAAAATAACAAACGTCGTTTCTATTCTTACATCTTCAATTGTAACAATATCATCATCAAGTGCTGCCAAAACATCTCCAAAACTACGAAACACTCAAATCTTGTATAGAAACCAAACACAGATACATCCGTACACATCGCAGCTGGTAAATAGCCCGCACATTGCTGCGTTTCTAACGTCATCTCCTGGTATATCAAGCCATTCTACCTCGGTTGTCATGGCCCAAATAATTACTCCGCAGCTTCGAACAACATTATCAGTAGCAGTATCAACATCAGTTACAGTTTCCTCCATTTTCAATAAAACAAATGGAGTTACCCCTACGGGCTTTAACATCTTCATTAGTAGTGTGATGACGGAAGTTAACAATGAAAACACAAGCCTGTCACCACAAGAGAAAGACTTGTCAATGTTAATCAATTCTTCATTTGCGACAATTGAGATTGCTGAAAAATCTCACATTAATTCTGCAAGCTTACTTTCATCTTTTGCAAAATCTATGACAAAACCAGAGAGTGTAAATCCATATTCAAGTGTATCAACGTTTGGAGAGGGCGTTGTGAACGGCTTGAGATTGTCATCTGAAACTCGCAGTGCTCCGTTTCCAATTTCTGTTTATTCACTAACTGATACATCAAATCACGTGACTCCGAAAACTGCGAAAAACGTTGCCAAATCACGATTTTTCACACTTAGTAAAGAAGTGGTTTACTTAGAATCCACTGCTTTCGATGCAACGGTGTTGCCATTATCAGCATCTACACCAATAATTCCAAAAGCCACTACAAACAATAAAGCACTTTCGGAAATAAATATGAGGAGTCGGTCGTGGTTATCAATAACGTCGAGTGCTAAAGTTGCTGGTACTTTGACTTTTATGGAAAGTTTAACAGCAATATTAGCATCTTTCAGAGGTACGACACGAAACATTCAGTTAACTGGAGCTCTATCAAGTAGTTCCTCGGATATGTCTGTAAAAGACGTATCTACAATGTTATCATCAACCGTCATCACTCCGTATTATTATTCCTATGACAAACTCATTTTGTCTTCGTTAACAACTAGCTCAGATATATTGGCGCCTGATTTGAATAGTGTGGAAAGTACACTTGATAAATTGAGCCATTTCACCTCTTCTGGTAATATTCAGTTGGGCATTAACTCGGAGAAGTCTGTCAAAATTAAACAAACAGTTTCACTGTTCATTGATTTTACCTCAGATGTGCTCTCCGGACTCTCAGCGTCATCATCATCAACAGCAAATGCAAAACGGCTGTCATCAGAATCGGGATTTCAAGAAAGCAGGCTTGATAAAACAAATCACTTATCGGATTCCCAAGTACCACATCCCGTAACTTCAACTTTTACGTTAACTGGACAAGAAAGCTCAATGTTAAAGTCTTCGTTTGAAAATAACCTTCTATCATTGCCCTCCACAGTTACCGCAAAAAACACGGCTTTTTTCCCTTTGGTAACAATGAAACACGTTGTTTCTATTTATTTATCATCCGATGTAACGTCTTCATCATCAAGTGCTGCTAAAGCATCTCCTAAAATGCAAAACACTCAAATCTTGTATAAAAACCAAACACAGATACATCCGTACACATCGCAGCTGGTAAATAGCCCGCTTACTGCTGCGTTTCTAACGCCATCTCCTGGTATAACAAGCAATTCTATCTCGGTTGTCATGGCCCAAATAATTACTCCGCAGCTTCGGACAACATTATCAGCAGCAGTATCAACATCAGTTACAGTTTTTTTCAGTTTCGTTAAGACAACTGGAGTTGCCCCTACGGGCTTCAACACCTTTATTAGCACTGGAATGACGGCTGTTGAAAAACAAAACACAACCCTGTCATTACAAACGCTTGAGAAAGACTTATCAACGTCAATCAATTCTTCATTTGCGACAACTGAGATTGCTGCAAAATCTGATATTGATTCTGCAAGCTTGCTTTCATCTTTTGCAAAATCTATGACAAAACCAGAGAGTGTAAATCCACATTCAAGTGTATCAACGTTTGGAGAGGGCGTTGTAAACGGCTTGAGGTTGTCATCTGAAACTCACAGTGCTCCGTTTTTTATTTCTGTTTATTCACTAACTGATACATCAAACCACGTGACTCTAAAAATTGCGGAAAACGTTGGCACATCACGATTTTTCACATTTAGTACCGAAGTGGTTTACTTAGAATCCACTGCTTCCGATGCAACAATGTCGCGAGTCACAAAATCTACACCTATAACTCAAAAAGCCACTACGAACAACAAAGCACTATCGGAAATACAGACGGCAAGTAAGTCAATGTTATCAATTACGTCGAGTACTCAAGTTGCTGCCACCTTGGCTTTTACAGACAGTTTAACAGCAATGTTAACATCCTCCAGAGGTACATCTGGAGCTCTATCAAACATTTTATCGGATATGTCTGTAAAAGAAGAATCTACAATGTTATCATCCATCGTCATCACTCCGTATTATTATTCTTATGACAAACTAATTTTGCTTTCGTCAACAACAAGCACAAGCAGACTGGTGCCTGATTTTAGTAGAATGGAAAGCACCCCTGATAAACTTAACCGTTTTACCGAATCTGATAATATTCAATTGAACATTTATCCGGAGACGTCTGCCAAAAGAAAACCAACAATTTCATTATCCGTTGTTTTTACCTCGAATGTGCCCTCCAGAATCATAGCTTCATCATCAACAGCAAATGCAAAATGGTTGTCATCAGATTATGGTTCTAACGAAAGCAGAGTTGATAATACTGTTCACTTGACGGATTCTCAAGTAACGTATTCTTTAATCTTAACCTTTACTCAAACTGGAGAAGAAAGCTCAATATTAAAGTCTTCGTTTACAAATAACCTTTCAGCATTGCCCACTACACTTACAGCAAAAGAAACACTTTCGATCCCTTTGATATCGATGAAACACATTGTATCTATATATCCACCGTCACGTCTAGTATCATCGTCACCAACTGTTGCCAAAACGTCGCATAAAGTGCAGCAAAAACAGACAGTGTATGGAAAACAAAATCAAACCCAAACGCAGCCGTACACAACCTTCTTGGTAAATAGCACTCACGATTCTGTAGTTGCAGTGGCATCTCCTGGAATAACCGGTTCTTTTACCTCTACTGGCATATCTAAAACATTTACCCCGCAGCTTCAGTCAATATCTGCATCCCATTACATCGTGGATACTACTCTAAGAACTGATACTGGTTTAAACATCTTCATTAACAGTGAAACAACTGAAAGTGGATACACAGACGTTTCTTCTAAAATGCAACTAATACGTGTATCAAAGTCAATATCAATGTATTCCACATCTGCAACAAACAAGATTACTTGGAAATCTCATGTTAACTCTGCCAATTTGCCTTCATCTTTACCTTTGTTAAAACCAGATACAGTAGAGCTGCTTTCAAGTGCCTCAACATTTTCAGAAGACGTGGTCACTGAATTGAAGATCTCATCTGAAATTCAGAGAACTCCCATATCCAGTTCTGTTTTTTCGCTAACTAGCACACCGAATCAGTTGACTCGGAATATGGCAAACGATTTTGGCACATCGCGAGTTTCCGCTACTGGTACAGCAACGGGATATTTAGAATTGACTGTTATCCAATCAATGATGTTGCAATCATCAACATCGGTCCCGGTGAAACGACACACCATGATAACCAACAAAACAGATTTGCTATCGGTAATAACTACGAGTGTGTCCACCCAATCAAATGTGTCAAGAATTAAGAGTAACGCAACCGTACAGTTTGTCAACTTTATTAAAAAAACTTTAGCATCCTCCAATAACATTGATTTTTCGGAAAAAGCTTTAATGAACATTTCCTCGAAAACGTCTATAAAACAAGAACTAACAACTTCGTCGTCTAGAGACATACTTTCATATTTCAATTCGGGAAGCTTGACTTCTTCGTTATCAAAATCAAGCACTAAAAGATTGTCGCCAGAATATAGTATTAAAAGAAGCACACTTGAGAAAGCAAAATCCTTCATGGGCTTTAAAGGTACTCAACTGAGCCTTTTCTCAGAGACGTCGGTCATAAAGGAACCAACACTATCAATGCCCACAGTCGTTACTTTTAATTTGTACTCCGGAAGATTGACGTCACCATTGACAACAACAAAAACAACAACAACAAGTTCAAAATTGTTGTCATCAGATTACAGTTTTAAAACAAACAAACCTGATGAAACAAATGGCGTCACAAGTTTTCAATCAGTGTATCCCTTGATTTCAACCTTAAAGCCAACCGGAGAAGATATCTCTTATGTAAAGAGTAAACACATTCTTTCTATAGATCCGTCTTCAAGCGCAATATCACTACCAACGATTGCTACCAATACTTCTGAAATGCCTTACGTACACGCAGTGCATGAAACTCAAGCACAAACGCAATCATACACAGCCCAGCTGGTGAACAATCCTCGTGGTTTTGTAGTTGCAATGGCATCTCCTGTTATAACCGAGTCTTTTGCTTTTGCTGGCACATCCAAAACATTTACTCCGAAGCTTCAGTCAAAATCTGCAGCATCAGCATTAGTACGATTTCCCGATGACATCGAGGTTACAACTTTGAGAACTGCTGTGAATTCTAACAGCTTCAGTAGCAGTGGAATGGTTACATTAACATCGTCCACATTCATGACTTCGTCAAAAATCGAGAGTAACACAACCTTACAGTTTGCCAACTTTATTAAGAAAACTTTAATATCCTCCAACAACATTGGTTATTCGGAAAACGCTTTAGTGCACATTTCCTCGAAAACGTCGGTAAAACAAGAACTAACAACTTCATCGTCTCCAGAAATAATTTCAAATTTCTATTCGGGAAGCTTGATTTCTTCTTTATCAAAATCAAGCACCAAAGGATTGTCGCCAGACTATCGTATTAAAAGAAGCATACTTGAGAAAGCAAAATCCTCAACGGACTCCAAAGATACTCAGTTGAACATTTCCCAAGAAAAATCGATCAAAAAGGAATCGGTACTATCAATGCCTACATTCGCTACTTCTAATTTGTACTCCGGGAGTTTGACGTCACCAATGGCAACAACAAAAACAACAACAACAAGTTCAAACTTGTTTTCATCAGATTACAGTTTTAAAACAAACAAACTTGATGAAACAAATGGCGTCACAAGTTTTCAATCGTTGTATCCCTTGATTTCAACCTTAAAGCCAGCCAGAGAAGATATCTCTTATGTAAGGAGTAAATACGTTCTTTCTATAGATCCATCTTCAAGTGTGACATCACTTTCAACGATTACTACTAGTACTTCTGAAATGCCTTACATACACGCAGTACATGAAACTCAAACACAAACGCAATCATACACAGCCCAGCTGGTGAATAGTCCTCGTGGTTTTGTAGTTTCAATGGCATCTCCTGGCATAACCGAGAATTTTGCTTTTACTGGCACATCCAAAACATTTACTCCGAAGCTTCAGTCAAAATCAGCGGCATCGACATTTGTACGATTTCCCGATGACATCAAGATTACAACTCTAAGAACTGCTGCGGACTTCAACAGTTTCACTAGCAGTGGAATGGTTAAATTAACAGCTTCATCGTCCGCAATGAGAAGCTTAATTTCACCTTTATCAAAATCAAGCACGAAAGGATTGTTGCCAAACTATAGTATTAAAGACAGAACAGTTGGAACAACAAATTATTTAACAGAATCTGATGTTGTTCAACTAAGGAGCTCTTTAAGTAATTTTGTCAAAGAGGAACTAACACTTTCATTGTCGACTGTTAAAACACTATTGTACTTCGGAAGCTTGACTTTGTTATCATCAACAGCAAGCGCAAAGTGGCTATCATCATATTATAGTATGAAAACATTCAGAAGTGATGAACTAAACTACTCAACGGATTATCTAAAAGCGTCTTCGTTGATATCAACACTTACGCCAACTAAAAGAGAACACCCAATGATGAAATCTTCGTTTGATGTCTATTCGTCATTGTCCGCTACAATCGCAGTCAGAGACGCATTTTCTGTCTCTTTGGTAACGACGACACAAATGTTTGCTGAATATCCGTCTTCAAGCATAAAATCATCTGCATCGAGCGCTTCCAAAACGTCGCTTAAGATGCTATACACACAAACAATGTACGGAAATAAAAATCAAACAGAAACGCAGCAGAACACATCCCAGGTGGTAAATAATACTATTAGTTCTGCTTCAACAGCATCCCCTGGTGCAACCAATCATTCTACATCAGTCAGCATGGGCCAAGTAACTACTTCGCAGCTTCACTCAACACCAGCGGTATCAGCAACTTCCCAATACATTGATACTACAGCTTTAAAGACTGCTACGGCTTCCACTCTCTTCCCTAGCACTGTTACAACTGAAGATAAAAATAAGAACTTGGGTGATTCCCTGAAAACGCAACAGAAAGGTATACCAATCTCACTATATTCTACATTTGTAATAAACACGACTCTCGCAAAGCCCCTGCTTAAAACTCCAATCTTCCTTTCATCTTACTCAAAACCTACAACAAAACAAGAGTCAAAAACAGTTTTTTCTGGCTCCTCATTATCTGCAGGGAACGTGGTTAGTGACTTGAAGTTGTCACCTAAAATTCATAGTACTCCCCTTTCAACTTCTCTTTCTTCTCCAACCAATAGCTTGAGCAATTTTTCTGGAAATTTCTGGGCGTCTGAGTTGCAAACATCATCTACTCCTACGGATCAATTGCTTGCTACAGAAAATAGGGCATTATCTGAACTAGAAACTGTGAAGGAGTCGACGATACCAATGTCGTGGAATAGTAATCCTTCTGTTGGCGAAGTAGTAACGTACAATTCAATATCAACTTTAACGCCTTCTAGATACGAGACAAAAAACAGTAATTTACCTAAAGCTGCTGAATTTTACATTGCCTCGGAGAAATCTTTAAGAGAAGAATCAAAATATTTGTTAACCACTGTCTTTCCCTCGCATTTATATCCCGAAAGCTTGAACTTACCATCATCAAAGAAAAGCTCAAAAGGATTGACGCCAAGCAGACTTGACGAAACAGAACGTTTGATGATTTCTGAAGATACCCCATTGCCCATTTCCTCGACGTTTTCGCTGCAAGAACAGTCAACAATCAACACAGCTTCTTCCATTTTAGCGCCGCAAACCCATTTTATTCCTAGTTTGCCATCTTCAAGTAAGATATCTCCCTCATCGAGTGCTATTGAAGCATCGCTTAAAATGCCAAACACACAAATAGTGTTTAAAAGTCAAGTTCAAACACAAACACAAACAGAACCTTATACAACCCAACCGGTGCACAGCTCGCGCCTAGAAGAAGTACCATCGGTCTCTTCTGGTGTGGTCAATCTCTTTACCTCAACTATCATGGCCCAAATAGTTGCTTCGAAACCTCAAGCAACAGCTGCATTAGTTATAATGTCACAACTCACAGAGAATACAACTCTAAATACTGCTAAGGACTCTAACATCTTTATTAGCAGTACAACGACTGAATTTACAAACGAAAGCATCAGTGTTTCCTCTGAAACGCAAGAAACAAGTACATTAGAAAGTAGAGTGTCTAATCCAAGCAGAAAGATGACATTCAGGGCTTTAAGCGAATCAGTTAATGTGGATGAGGCAGCCGTTAGTACGACAAGTACTGTTTGTTTTTCAGCGTCTGTTTTAGCAAGATTGCAATTAATGTCTAGTGGAAGATCACTTAACTTGAGCTTGCAAACTCCATTCATAGACGCTGCCATGATTACGTCTTTACCAAGTAGTGGGTTGAGTGGCTTGACAGAATCCCAATCTACCATTAGTTCCCGGTTGAAATTGTCCAAAGTTAGTGCATCCGATTCAACTTCCGATTTAGGAGATGCAAG
>JAOEJI010288444.1:0-11771 GCA_025448255.1 Umimayanthus chanpuru | reverse complement strand
TACTTCTGATCTATCCATATGGATAAAAATCTCATTTTGGCCACTTCCTTCGGTTTCAAACTGAACAGTAACCTTAACTAGCAAACGAGAGAAACATCTGCCCAGTCCTCCAGAATTAGAATAGATTATTAAATAGAACAAAGGAAATGTAACAAGGAATATCTTACTCTAGCTTTATTTAAAATCGTAACATATTTATGAACTCGATAAATCTTGTTCAATACTTATGACAGTTTTATAGCTCTTTTTGATAGTTTGTTCATGATTAGTCGCTTCTTTAGAAATTTGCAATTGCAAATTTAGGTTTGGTTGCATTGTACTTAGTAGTAAAGACAGTGCTCATGGATCAATTTTGTTATTTTACCATCAGTATTACCATTACTTAACTCACTTTCGTGTTTCAGTAATGACAGTTACAACTTGAGTAGAATACAGTTTACGAAGTTGTAAATTGAATGAGGAATTTGTTGACTTACATCTAATTAACTGTTGCAATCGTTCCTTTTTTGCAGTTTGCACAGCTAAACTTGACATTGGCTTTGTCGTTGATGGCTCTAGCAGTGTCGAACGCTACGGTAAAGGAAATTTCGGCAGGATATTACGTTTCGTTCAACGTATAATTTCATCGTTCCGTATTGGTCGAAAGTTTGCTCGTGTTGGCGTGGTCTTGTATTCTAGCAGGCCATACAAAATCTTTGGACTTAACAGGTACGGCAGGAAATCGGATGTTATGAGGGCAGTTTCCAGGATAAGATATCCTCGAGGAAGCACGCGCACAGGCTGGGCTCTGCGTTACGCAGGGAGGCTTTTCTTCCCACGCCGGCAAGCACGACGCGCTAGAGCGTTGTTTGTAATTACTGACGGCCGCTCCAGTGATTCTGTGGTTGGACCAGCACGCTCTCTTCGCAGAAAACGAGTCCATACCTTTGCAATTGGGGTCGGCAAACACTACAAAGCCAGTGATCTGAGGTATATAGCCACTGATCGTTACCACATCTTCACCACTCACTTCACGAGTCTGGGCTCAATTGTCAGAGCTGTCAAGAAGAAGGCTTGTAAAGGTACATTGTTTAAATGTTATCTCCACATTGCAATTTCGTAAATGTTTTCTCTTGTTCGTTTGAGTAATATAAGAGCAAAGTTAAAATATATAAGTATTTCATTCAGCTGCCTTGCTTACTGACCCTTTTACTGCCTCGTTCACCGTGACGAAATGTAAATGCTTTGTATCTAATTACAGCTGCCAAGAAACCAGTTCGACCTGTTAAGCCCAAGCCCAAGCCCAAGCCAATCAGACCACCCACAAAACCTACTCGTAAGTCTTCTTTTCTTCTTTCTGTTGTTGTTTTCCTGTGCCACGGTATAGTGGCTAACCCAACTGTGGAAACTTTGAGCTCGGTATCAACTGATCAAGGTTATAACTACTCCCAGTTTAATTTTTGTTTTAAGGATCTCTAATACACTCAGTTTTCAGAATAGTATTCAAATGTACTTCAGTGGCTCCCTTTGGCTACGGAAACACCCTTCATCACTGAACTGTGCACGTTTGTTGCTGGAAAAGGATACAAGATAGCGACTAACTCGGTGATTGACGAGAGGCAATGACGAACAAACAGATCTTTTAATACTAGATTGCTAGTTAGAGTTATCATAGTAATTATGAAGAATTCGTTGTTGATTTGCCTTCATGGATTCCCACGCATTCTAAAGACATCTTGTTTCCTTTCAGCCATTTTGTTTTCCTCTGAAGAAACACAAGTCTACCACATTTTGCTTAATGATATAGAATCGAATCTAACCAATCAGTGACTGTTATTTAATTTGCTCTCCTAGACACATATTTTTGTGCGCAAAATTTGAATAGATAAGGTGGTGCAAAAACTGGTCGTAGAAATTCGCATTTGCCTCTGTGTGTTGTGTGAGTTTCGGTCGGGATATGTGTTTGCAAACACATGGGTGCGTGCGAGTGGCTAAACCATTCAAATGAATAGCAAATGAACGGCTGGCTTTGAACACAAGTATGTCCAGACAATCCTTTTTAGCAAGTGACTTTCTGTAACGTCATTCACTTTGTAAAAATAGTAAGTATGATCTGTCAGGGTTGTCAGTAGAAATCAACCAAACCTGCTTGGCCTAGAACAGGTTTGAAGGTCCTACTACTATGACGTACCTAAATGACCTTAAAAATGTTCGTGATATTTTCCATTGGACTCTGTCTGATTTAATTGCTCAAGATTTTTTTTATCACTATTTTGCAGGTCCAGTTCGAGCAGTTGCCGTCTATCCACTCACCATTCGAACCAGAGGTCGTGACGTCAGTCTGTTTAAGAATTCACCTGCAATCATGCGTGGTGTGAGGTTTGCTCCAGGCCCCGATAAAAAACGTGGAAGCTCTATCAAACTTACTGGCAGGCGTGGTAGCTATGTCAAGGTACTTTCTACGTATCTATTGCAATCTTTTCTATAATATGTAGCTATTTCAAAAAAGGTTATATGTGCGTTATTGCATACCAAGTCCGACATGGATTCTGAGTCGAAAAAAAACATTAACGCACTAAAATGCCTGTTTGAGCATTCGAATGCTTAAGGTTACTGTTCAGTTTTGAAACCGAACGAAATGGCCAAAATGAGATTGTTAGCCATATGGATAGATCAGAGGTAAAGCTTTAAAATAGCGAAAAAAGAATTGTGATATCTTATACACAAAACGAGGTTTTGAAACAGAAAAAATTCACCGAAAGTGGGCTTGATGGAACGCCAAAACTTTTAAAGCTCTTTGGTCGAGACTGTTTTTACGTCAAAACTATGAGACGCTCGAGGTTCCAACTGGGGTAGTTTTTCGCCCACTGATTTGAAATTTGGCAGTTCTATAGCTAAATAACTGAAATTCAAAACAGCGTCAGCGTTTTGTTTTAAATTTTAAAAACCTTTTAAGTTATCACGATAAAACACTGTCGCTTTCGATTACGAAAGTGCTTTTTCGGGATTTTAGCTGTAAAATACAAACAAAACGGCCTTTCATAAAACGCTGACACGGTTTTGGACTGCGAATAGTGTCAAATACGAAAGTCTAATAGTTGGTGCCATCAAACGCAACACGTCCGACTTGGAACTCCGGAAAGGGAAAACAAAGGTCGGAAAAGGCGGCGTTCGTTCTCTTATTTATTTAAAATTACCAAATAAAAATTAAACAGCTTTTTAGAGAATTTAATAAGCTTTTCAGTGATATAGAGGTTTATAGGGTTCCGTCACGAAATAACAGAGACATACTCCTTTAACCAAAAACACCACTGAAACTGAACAGTAACCTTAAATTAATTTTTGTATTTGCCTTCTTTTGAGTTTTCCATTGTAAAAATGTCTATTCTCAAGTATATTACCGTCGTTTTTTACAACCCATAATTAGTTTTGGTCAGAATGTATTGTACATAGTCGGTAAGAGTGTCACAAATTATGTCTAGAAAAAACTGTTTGAAAACTTCCTAGATTGCACTGAAGAAAGAAAAGGATTGAAACAAACACTATATTAATTTATTTCCAGTTACTAAAAGTGAAAAAAGTTAATAGCATCGATTAAATTTTCGTTTCCCTTTAGCGTCAAAAGCACTTGTATTTTTGGATTGGAACGTTCACTTATAGTACGAATTGTAATACTGAAATCGCAAGAGTTGTTAGATATCAAATAAACAAGTGGCGTTTTGTATTAGATAAACGCATCCTTATATCTGCTACAATTTGATCCATTAAACTGAGCATATCACATTTGGCCGTGCCGTTATATGAATTTTATCTTCGAGTTGTTGAAAAATATATCTTATTCCTGGTAATTTATAGCTTGATGAATAATATAATATAATATAATATAATATAATATAATATTACATAGCATAGCATAGCATAGTATAGTATAGTGTAACATAACATAACATAACATAACATAATATAATGTAATTTAATTGGTTTCAGATAGTTACGATAGTGGTTAACCTATACTCGAGTGACTAGTTTTTGTGTTAACTGTTTAGTAACAAATTTATCCTGAAAATTTTTGAATGCCTCATTTGTTTTCTTGATTCCAGGGCTAAAAACGTTTTCTACAAAAATATTCTGACAATGCGTGATCATCAAGCTTTTGGAAATGTGTTTAATACATTAACATCAATAAATTTCGGACGATAAAATTTCGGACGGTTTATTTTCGGACAATTTCCTTGTTTTTCTGACAAATTCTATATAAAAACGTCACAGAAAAAATTTCGGACAACTTAATTTCAGACACACAGCAGTTTGTCCGAAATTAAATCCGTCCGAATTTTATTGATTTTAATGTAAACCGTGTTACTGATTTGGGTTTGACTAATTGTGAACATTTCGATTACGAATCCTAGGTCCCCTTGAGAAAGGTAGGACGACGCATCAAAGCTGGAATAACGTACCTGACATGGATCAAACCACAAAAGCGCTCCGCACCAATTTTCAAGTTCAGTGTCTTATTTGGAATAAACAGGCGCGGTCGCCTAGTGGCTCAGTTCACTCCTTCCAGAGGACACGGTCGCAAACCCAAGGTTATATCCCGACGTCCTGTTAGGTTGAACAAATGGCAGTTTGTTGGCGTGACTTACAACCAGCGCACGCGCAAAGCTGTTTTATACATCAATAACAGACCTGTTGGAACTAAACGACTGCTGGGAAGAGTAAGGCTGGCCAGAACCAGGCCTGCTGTCATTGGAGTCAGCGGTCGCAAGATCTATCGCGGGCAGATTTCCTGTCTTCATGTGTACAATGTGGCTCTCTCTCCACGACAAATCGCTCGACGTCGCAAGAGATGTTTCAGAGGTGCGCGGTATAATGTTTAGTAAATAATATCCTCTTGGCGCCTTGTCTATCGGGTGATAATTGAACCGTGGCTGAGAGATGATAGATATATGAACAGATGGTTGAAGAAGTGAACCCCAAAGGGTAATTGTGAAATTTATAGCTCCAACTCTCAGCCAAGGGCACAGTATTAACCCATAGACTATTTATCCTCAATATGGTTTTGTTTAACTTATAACTCAAACGAACAAAACATTTTCTTAACATAAACTCAAAGAAGCTGTTGAAGATAAAAAAAATACCATTAAAGTGTTCGCGACGCGAAATTTAACTCGTCTGATTTGTTTGTGAATCCGGAACAGAATTGCAACACTTGACTGTACAGAAACGCTGTCATAGTTATACCTTTGTTAAAGAAACTTAGTTGAAAAATTGCTTGTCTTCAACTGCTTTGTTTTTCTTTCGGACGATGGATATCGATCCGGAACATGAACATCGGAAGAGAAATGTCTTAACATCTAAAAATCGTTGCTTGCTTTTAGCCCAGAGCTTGGCGAAAGATTTTGAACTTAGGTTATACTACTACTACTACAACTACTACTACTACTACTACTACTACTACTACTACTACTACTACTACTACTACTACTACTACTACTACTACTAATAATAATAATAATAATAATTATAAGAAGAAGAAGAAGAAGAATTATAATAATAATAATAATAATTTCAACAATCGTCTAAAATTTCAAATGAATACAAACAAATCTATCAATGCAATCTCGACTGCTATGCAATAGAGTACTAATATAAAACTTTAATTAAACTTTCAAAAGTGTAAAAGCTATAAAATATTTCAACGTTAAAACAGATCGATCGAAATTACAATACAAGATCAATCTTTAATCTGTGGTATTGACAACTCAATTAAAAATTAAAATACACTTATACACTAGTCCAGCTAGTAAACACAGTTACATATTACGAAAGCCCGTCAAGTCCTTTTTCGATAATAACAATAATAATAATAATAAATATAGTAATAGTAATAATAATAATAATAGCCATGTTAGCCTTGGAGGAGATTTCAATTTATCTTTCACCGAAGATTTTAGATTTGGAAAATACCGAATGAGCAGGTACAACATTTTGTTTTTTGTCATACGATGCGAAGATTCGACGATTTTGTTTTATTTTCCCCCCAGCGGTTTAAAGTGACTTTGTTCGTTCGTTGTGAAAATTTTCAAATGCTCCAAATTATTGATATTTATACCACATAATGTGTTTTGTAAGATAAATCATAGTTTTGAAAATTGTAAACGCAGTTGAAAAGCGAAATAATAGTGTAGAAGTTACCTTTTCGAGCTCCAATTTCTAAAATAGTTTTTGATTTTTTTGCCAGAGTTTTTAAAGATTTTTGTTTGATTACCATTGTACAAACTACCTTATTCTTGTATAGAGTAAGAACTTTCCTTGCTCGGGGGTATTCTAATGCTTGCACGGTGGGAAACGCAGTTATATTTCCCGTCTGTCTTGTATTTGGTATGCTTCAGTATGATATCTTTAGGTCAGCAACTGATTACCTATTTAAATGTCTTTCAGGACCCGTTCGCCCACCCAAACCAAAGCCTGGACCAAAACCGATTAAGCCTGGTATGTTATGACGATATCAATTTATAGTAACGACTTGAACTATGTTGAGCGTATGTATTTTATTTATCTTTTATGTTTGGTTTTCTGTTCGGTTAGAACACCATTTTTATGGAGTTGAGCTCTGTTATTTTGTAACTCGTGGCAAAAGTTATGTGTATTTTGATTTAAAAGCCTTAAAACCGGGACTAGCTTTTAATTTGACTTTGCGCGTCTACTGTGAAAAGCTCCTTCCGTGGAAGTAGCGGGACTGAAAAAAAGTGCAAGGGTTTGAGAGTTATTTCCTTTTACTGTAGTTGGTAGATAAACTTGAGAAGTTTCAGGTTTTTATCTAATGGCGTAGTAGGTCACTGCCTCCTGTTTGCAAACATTATAGTTACTCCCTCAAGTCAAACCAGTGAGACAGTTGGGATCGTTTGCAATTTCAATCTGCGTACTTCACCCAGAATTGTTCACCCATTCTTTCCTCAGAGACTTCTCCCCTCGATAATGTCCGCGTAGGTGGTTATATGACTTTAATTATTAATTTTTTGTCCACCAATTTTTCATTGTAAATATTTTCATTATTCATTTTTGTTTTTGTGAAATGAGATTACATGCTTTGGTCTTTTTCACATCAAACTTTATCTACATTTCTTCTGAGAGGCTTGTGAACAATCTTGCAAGAGGCTGATATGCTCCATGACATCTTAACAGAAAAAGAACAAAACTTTTGAATTTCAGACATTTCAAGCAAAAATTAACACGTTTTGTTACATGTATGCCAATGTGTCGTCCATTTTGAGGAGTTTCTCACTTTTAAAACTACAGAACAACTATTTAATACAATATTATGATGCGAGAGGGTACTGAAAAGAAACTAATATTCAAACTTCATTGCCTTAATAGTAACTTAATGGAAAAATTTGTTTATTCTTGCGTGGCCCCCCGATTCTATTAGTAATCCCAACCGGAACCCCTTCTTCTCTTACCTCCGATTCGGCAATTGGTCCAGTTTTGCAGACGTCGCTAGCTTCCGTAATCATGTTTCATTAACGTGTAGGAGGTTGACCCCCTGCATGTAAGCATGCCCTTCCCGAGGATACCCAAACCCTTTACGAACACAACTGAATCAACGGTTTTCAATCCAGAACAGAATTAGAGCTGAAGTATTGCGATAATACATGTAATTTTGGTCTTCTTCTCTCGTCCAGTTTTCCTTGATCTTATTGATTGATAGTCAGAATTGATTGACTGCATCAGGGGCGGATCCAGGATTTAGTGAGAGGGGATTCGAAAAAACGTTCGCCTACATTATCTGATTTTTGTTGTTGTTTAACAAGTCCTTTTTTCACAAGAAAAGTGTGGTCGAAATATTTGCGTTTATTTCATTTAGGGGGTTCGACCGAACCACCCGAACTACCCCTGGATCCGCCCAAATGCGTTTATTACCTCACAGAATTTTTCTTAACATAGCTTGATATCATTTTTGTGCTTCTTTTTTGTTTTGTCTGTATGCGCTTTCTATCCCGACCTGTCACTTCAGCAATCAAACGTATAGCCCACCCAGCTATGCTTAGCTCCATTGTTATTCTAGGTGGCAATTGCCTCTGCCTGTAGAGGACAAAGCGTATGTATTTAAGGTAATTTCTGTCGAGCGAAACGAGACAGCAACACTATTCTCGTGATGTCACATGTCAATAAGCGTAAAATTTCTCGATTTGGATTCGTTCCCGGGTTCCAGCCTCTCTAGCCCTGCCGTCTATTTGTCCATCCCGCACATCAGATATTTTTATCACGTGCGTGGCGAGGGTTTCTTTCTTTCCATCCGTCTCGGTAGAACTCGGAGAACACATCAGATTTTTATCAAGTGCGTGGTTTGGCAGTTGTACTGATCAAAAGGCAGTTTATTTTATTTGTATTTGAAGAGTTATGGTGCTTTTTGAATAGTGAACGTAACGTCTTATGTCATATTTCACTTAGGAATAATAATAACCGATGAATTTACTGAATTTGGCGTCTAAATATAAATTTGAAATAACTGCCTTGTAATTGACGACTGAGGTATAAAGTCTCGACAGCACTTAACCTACCCGTGGTAACCTCTAGTTAAATGAAATTGTTAGTGTTGTTGTCTTTCTTAATTCCTTAATTTCAAACCGGATTTTAAGGTATTGTTGGAATTCCGCCTTTTGTATATTAATGAATTTCTTCTTGTATTTTTTATACACACACTCAACTACAACACTGGAAATAAAAAACAAGTTACGTCTCCCTAAAGTCAAACGCAAAATTTTGGGGAAATTAGAGACTAGCTTACCACGCCGTCAAAGACTGGAAAGCGTTACACAACAAATTAAAATCATGTAAAACCATAAAAGAGTTCAAGTTAAATTTTTATAAACATTTTTAATACCTTGCAATTTCTTTTAAATTTTTACACCTTCAGACACCGTGTTATTTTAAATATTTTTTATTTAGAACAAATCAATTAGATATTGTAAATAAGTATCTTTTATTGCATGCAATTGTCAGATTTTAAAACACTGTTAATTATTTTAGTTTTAATTGCTATTTGTAACATTTCTAACTCAGGACCTCTCTGAAAATCACTTATGTGAGAGGGCACCCTGACAAAATATTGCCAAATGAACCAGTCACCTGTTACATTCTCACAATCTTTTCCAACAGCGTGCAGAGCAAAGATCAACCTTGCGTTCGTTATTGATGGCTCTGGAAGTATAGAAGCGGCCGGAAGAGGAAACTTCAAACGCTGTCTGCTCTTCGTGCAAGCTCTGGTCGGATCATTTAAGGTCTCTAGAAGCCAAGTGCGAGTCGGTGTGGTGCTTTATTCAAGCCGAGCATATGGTGTGTTTGGCTTCAACAAATACCGAACAACACGTGACACCGTCAGAGCCATTGGAAGAATCAGGTACTGCTCAAAAGTTTAGTCTGATAAACCTTTTCACTTCAACCAATTTTATCAACATCTACCAATGATCTTCTTGCAAAACGTTCGTTGCTTGCCTTGTAATAGTAAATAAAATATTCATCCGATCCAATCTCTCTTGAATAAGTTTCAATTTCTTCCAATTTTTTTTTAATAAGAAATGTGTAGAGACAAGAAATGATAGTTTAACATCTCACCATTTGACAGGGTTAAACTTATTTTTTCTTGTCATTTTGCCTACTCTGTGGAAGAAATTGCAAAACAAATCCTTGAGCGACGTGTGCACCCGAACAAAAATGGCGGAAAACACGACGTGATTGCAGCTCTGTACATCTGAAAAGTTTTTTAAAAAATGTCCCGAGAACGTACCTAGTCCTAAAAAAAACTTTGAAACGTAAACTCTGGAGTTTCAGTCTCCTTCAAAAGTCTTTAGTTTGTCCAAAAACTCCCAAATTTGTGCCGCAAGCTTGTTATTTTCTTTTGGATGGAGTAATTTGGAAGGAACATGTATAAACAAACTAATATGAAGTGGCATGCAAATTCAGATCGTCTAAATATAACATGCTGTATTGTTTCTGAGATCTGTTTTAAGTGTAGTATTGTTCCGCTCGGAAAAGAAAAAAAAAGGAAAAATGAACATTATACCTAAATAAAATATTGCTTAGTCAAGTTCGGATCTAGTGCAAACAGGCCGATAGTATTATGCAAGTCTTTTCTTGTTACTGGAGTGGCGAATTGATCTCTTTACTTTCTAATCTTTCCAAAAGGTACCCGAGAGGCGGCACGAGGACAGGACAAGCAATTCGAAAAGCACTTCGCTTCCTGTTCAGAACACAAACTCGCGGCCGCAGGGATATCCTGTTTGTATTGACCGATGGAAGGTCTCAAGATGCTGTTTCGGGACAAGGACGCATTCTCCGTCGCAGGAGAATTGAAACCTATGCAATTGGAGTTGGTAAAAGATACAACGTTAGGCAACTTTTGCAGATCGCGACCGACCGCAAGCATGTATACACAGCTGATTTTAAAACACTAAGGTCCCTGATCAGAATTCTGAAAACCAAAGTGTGCAAACGTGAGTAGTTTAATTCTCCATTTCAACTACTTTGTTAATAGCTTGTTATTCATTGTTTTTCTGGCGGTAGTAACATAGGTAGGCAGCTGTTTACAACCACTGGAAATTCTTAGATTCGGGTTACGGAAAGGTTAAAGTTGTGCGTTGGTTTAGTGGTGAAATAGTGTGTTGTTTGTAATATGTATAAATTAAGTTATGAAGTTAGTCAGTAATTTAAAGATTAAATGTATTAACAGTCTTTTCCCGTCCAGTTGTTACCCAAAAGAAGACCTTTTGAAATTAAGTTAATAACATTTTTGTACCTTTCTTTTTTTCTGATCTCCTAAAGGTCCCGTCACACCAGTAATTCCCAGTAAGTATTCATTGCTGTTTCCAATTGTGTGATATTTTGGAAATGTGTTATATTTCACCCAAGGGATATCTAAACACTTGATTATCATAGTTGTCGTTCCCCATGTTTTCTAGTAGATAAAAGCTGGTAACTTCACACAGACTGACAAAATATAACCTGCAGTTCCAATCTCAAAGTGGTTGCACACTACTGTACTTGTCACTAGTGTACACATTGCTCTCACAGTATTGTCACTTGTCATCACTGTCCCAACGGTGTACGCATCGCTGTCACAGTACTGTTACTTGTTATCACTGTTCCACTGGTGTACACATCTCTGTCACAGTACTGTCACTTGTCATCACTGCCCCGCTAGTGTACACAGCCCTGTCACAATACTGTCACTTGTCATCACTGTCCCACTAGTGTACACACTCCTGTCTTAGTACTGTCACCTGTCATCACTGTCCCACTAGTGTACAGACCCCTGTCACAGTGCTGTCACTTGTCATCACTGTTCCACTAGTGTACAGACCCCTGTCACAGTGCTGTCACTTGTCATCACTGTCCCACTAGTGTACAGACCCCTGTCACAGTGCTGTCACTTGTCACTACTATCCCACTAGCGAACACATCTATCGCCGTCACAGTACTGTTACTTCTCATCACAGTTTCACTAGTGTACACATCCCTGTCACAGTGCTATCACAGTACTTTGTCTTTTTATGTCAATCCAACTGCATTTACAGCGCTGTCAAATTCCCTTAATACCAATCCCTTCATATTGCCATCACAATGCATTTCAGTCAAAATTTAATGTTTTCTTATCAACGCGCAGGCAAACCACGTAAGCCAAAGCCAAGAGTTGTGTATCCTCTGAACAAGAAATACCGAGGGCGCGAAAAGAAGAACCGAAACCGTCCAGCTCGGTTGGTCAACGTACGAATTCGGCCAGGCCCACGTGGTAA
>JAOEJI010288223.1:0-11778 GCA_025448255.1 Umimayanthus chanpuru | reverse complement strand
GTGCTCTTGGACCCTCTGGAAATATATTACTCTTCTCACCCCCCACACCCCTTGGAAATTTGCACCTCTAGACCCCCCACCCCCTGGAATTTCCAGTAACCTTCCATGGGGAGGGTATGGATATTTTCTGGAACCACACAATTCATAAACTTCTTTGACTTGAGAGATTCCTTTGAACGAAGTCGATTTGATTTAACAATGCCTCAGTTGCCTTGAACAAGCACCGTTGTTGTTCCTGTTTAACTAACCAAGGACATGTGATATAATATTGGATTTGAAGCAACGAGTGATTCGGTTATGCATAACTTAGTGGAAGATTAATGAATCCCGATAGTTTGAAGATCTTTTGCCAGTAAATTGTCGTAGCAGTTAAAAGGCAAGTTGGACCAAGCTGGTAGCTGCTAACTCCGAGTTTGTTTCTTTGGTGAGGGATAATGAAAGAAATTTACAGCTTCAGCTGTACTATGAGTATCATCATTATCACCTGCTCATTATGTTGCCTTGGACTGATGCATCGTCAATGTTCCAAGCAGCGGGGTGGCTGAGAGAGTTCAACATATAAACGTAGATAGCCAGTTTGGGGGTCTGCATATGGCTGGGCTAACAGGTGGCAGAAATTGAGTACACCAGTGTTTGACATCAAAGAGAGAGATGGAACTAGTTCTTTTTATCTGGCAATTGCGTATATTAAATATACACACGAAGATAGAGTTTCATTTGTTGTCAACAAACCGTATACTTCAGAACATAAAGCCATGGGCTTGTGGTTTACTTGGTATAATAAGACTCTTTTACAAACTAATATACGTGCATTATACTGTTGTGCTTACTGTTGTTAAGGTCTTGAAATTTAAAGGTCACTAAAACTAAAGTAGAGAAAGATTAAAACTGTCCAATAAATACCAGAATTCTCTCACCTTTTGTATGCTTAAACGCCCTAACCTTATATGACTTTTCAAACTCTTTCTTTGTTCGTTGCCTTGGGGGGAGGGGGGGAGATCGTCGCTTGAGGCCAGACTTCATGTTCAGCTGGAGCCTAATCGATTAAGCGTAGTCTTGATTTCTGACCAGACAAATATTTGACGTTGCTCCTTGCTTATGGTTCCAGGGTTACTCCACCGATGCTTGTGTTCCAATCTCTAAGTTACCAGATATCATTATTCAGACAAAGGAGGACCTCAAGGCGTCTGGCCTCCCAGTAGGTAAGTCAGAGTAAATCCGCCGGTGCGCGCTGGTATACAAGGTGTTTTTATTGGTGCCGTGTAATCAAGAACATACATTGGCGTTTGACCATTAAATATTATTTTCAGTAAATTACTGACATTTGTTTTTACGTACACAGTATACTGTTAGGTGGGAGAGAATGCCTTTTCTCTTTTCTCAAAGCAGTTGTAAATATATTTGGAAATCGTTGCAGCCAACTTAGCTTGGGGATCTATCAATAGCTGGAATTTTGTTTCCGTTAAACAAATGCAGTTTCCGTGATATGATGTCGCAGATGAACACTTCGTTCAAATCCTGGATTTTTTTTTTTTTTGCAAGATTGAAAATTACCCTCGTGGGAGTGTGCCCCAAACCTATGTTCCAACACTTAAGTTACTAGTCACCTCATAAAGATCCTGTGTTCGCATATGGTGGGAGCCAATGCATTAACAAGGTTGAAAGTTGAAGCAGTTGTTTTCGTTGATTACAGATGATCCTTAATTGTTAACGGCCACATGGAAAGGTTTGTGAATTGCAGAGTTAAAAAAGCACATTTTCGCCTTTTACTTTTTGTTTCATACTACAATATTCTATATTCTCCAAATATAAAACAAGCATGTGTGGTTCTTTGGCCAAAAGATGTTTGTTGTACCGTTCCTCGGGCTCACATCTTTGTGATTTAAAATCCCGGGGGGTGGGGGTACTTCCTAGTAAAAGGTTACTGGGGATGTGCCGCTAGATGGGGTCGCATTTTCACAACTGGGTTGACTATAATGGGGTTACATTTTTAGTAGAGTTACTAGAATGGGGTCGCACATTTTCGGGATTTCAGGAATAAGAAAATTCTGATGTACAGGGATTTAAGAATAGGAAGATTCGCGGTTAAAAAATGGTTCCTGCTGTTGTTTTAATATTTAACAGTCGGTTCGCATTGAATTCTGTTCTTGAAATCACAATGACATTTGCCCAAAAGTGACTAAAATGGGGTCTATAATTGGCCACAGAACAGGCTATAATGGGGTAGGGGTTCTGAGAGGCCAGCGGCAAATACCCAGCAAAACTTAACCTAACTACCCCCCCCCCCCCCCAGGGTTTAAAATATCCCAACGATGCAACAGAAAAGTTTTAATATGGTCATTCCGTCAAATCGTATCATTTCTCTGCCAGGACCTATCCTTGGACACGTAGGGGATGGGAACTTCCACATGTTTATCGCGTTGGATCCAGAGAGCGCGGAGGAGATCAAGAAGGTGGAAGAGCTGTCGTATAACTTGGGAAGGTACTGTATGTGTGCCACCGAGCATTGTACTGGCTTCGTTAGCTAAAAACATGAAGTTTATGTTAAAAGAATCATTCTGGAACAAGAAAGTTTACATATGTTTATCCGTCTTGTTTAATGTCTATAACGATGGAAATATTGTATGCTTAAGGCTACCACCGACTTTGCAGACAATAATCGCACTGTGTTGTGTTTGCCAGTGTTTCGTGTCGTGCGAAAAGAAAAGTTTCGCTCCGTTCTCTCGGAAATATTCGGTTTTTAAAAAAATGCAACAGAAGACATAAGTGACATGTTTCAGTGCAACAAATGTCATGTTCCAATGCAACAGATAACATGTTTCAGTGCAACAGGCATGTTCAGTTCAGTGCAACAAATAGCATGTTTCAGTCCAACAAATGACTTGTTTCAGTGCAACAATTAACATGTTATAGTGCAACGAACAACATGTTCCACCGCAAGAAATAGCCTGTTTCGGTTCAACAAATAACATGTTTCAGTCCAACAAATGACTTGTTTCAGTTCAACAAATAACATGCAGACCTACCAAGACACACGCCTTGAGCGTGTGTCACACGCCTCAGCACTTTTTCACACGTTCACACGCCCGAACATTCGATTCACACGCCTCAGAGCTGCTCTTTTGTCTAACTCTCTTTTTTCTTTTGTTTCTGAACGTTTAAAATAAACTTATCAGAAATACGAATATCGCCAGTCTCAATCCCGAATTTGTGTTTTGTGAATATATAAAGTAAGTGTGCCCTAGTTTCCTTGCACAACTCGTGAAGCCGGTCCCGTTTTTGAAACGAGGCCACAGCCTGGATAGCACGCGCTCTCCTTTGGCGCTAAATTTGGTCACTAAAAACGCATAAAATCGCCGTTCCTGGTAGTTAAATTTTCAAAATTCCCAGAGGAGCATTTCCCCGGACCACAGTGGCGGATCCCCTCCTTTTTGCATTTTTTTTTTTTACAGAAACGAAGTTTACGAGCAAAAAAAAATGGTATTAAACGAGTACGAAATTTGTCTCAAAATGCTGGAAACAGCAATTTTAGAGACTCAAATTTTCAAAAATTTACGGGGGAGCATGCCCCCAGACCCCTCTACAAAGCTTGCGCCCTTGGCGCTTGTTCTCACCCCCCCCCCCCATCCTTTGAAAGTCTTGGAACCACCCCTGGAACCGCTAGAAATTTCACACGCCCAGCAATTCTTCAACCTTGGCATCTCTGAACATGTTTCAGTCCAAGAAATGACTTGTTTCAGTTTAACAATTAACATGTTCCAGTCCAACAAATGACTTGTTTCAGTGCAACAAGAAACCTGTTTCATTTCAACAAATGACATGTTTCAGTCCAACAAATGACTGCCTTTGTATTCGTCTTCTGCTTTTGCTGTGGTGTTTTCCCCTCGAGAAAATATATATAATGTATTTAGTAGTTAGCGTATCGTTGATTCAATCACTAGTTGAAAACCAGGTTCAAGTTTTAGTTGTTAAAATAACAAACTTTAGCAGTTCTTTAAGAATAGAGATATTACACTAAAATGTTTACCAAGTAGCCATGATCATTGACTAGTAAATAATATCCGTATTACTATTTATACACTCTGCCATTTGACAGTTCCAGTACATTTACAGTGGACATTACAATTTCATTTGAAAGCAAGAAGGATCATCGAAAAAACTGTATGGAGCTTATGATAAAAAGACTTCCTGGCGATCTCGGTGTCGATCTATTATTAAAGTGTTCACGGTATCGTACAAGTCAATTAAACGGAGAAATGCCAGAACTGCTAATTTAGCGCTTTCTAAAAGTTTTACCGATACACTCGACATCGGGTTCACATCAAATCAAGTGCGAACACTCTACTGAAAAAATGTCAAGTTAAAAGAGAAGCCGGGTAGAACGAAGCTAGCCTTGGGTGTTGACGAGAATGGTACCGGCTGGGACGCTTGCACAACAGTCTTGATCCCAAGTACAAACCTCTTATTTTTCTTCTTTATTTGTGTCACAGTCCCTTTTTCTCAAACAAAAAACCCAAACCCCAACCCAGAGAGAGTGTCTGCCATTTTGAATTTGATGTCGTGTGCTTTTTGGTCTACTCCAAAAAGTACTCTGATTTGCTCCACCTTCAGCGATGGAATGAAGCGGAGTAACCAATCACCGCGGAGCAGTCCCCGGCTCCCCTCCCCTCTCCCAATATTTTCAAAACTATAAAAGAGTAAATGAGAAAAATGTGGAGTCGGTATTCCCCCTCTTCCCAATCTTTCTAAGCTCGGCCAATTTGAAGTAAGTTGGATTAAACGCCAGAAAACATGTTATTGCGGAGTAAACATAAGTAAATGCTCCCTTAAAAGCTGAGAGAAATTGTTTTGTCTGTGCCGATAGGCGAGCCATCGCAGCTGGCGGGACGTGCACGGGTGAGCACGGGATTGGACGAGGCAAGCTGAGGCTGATGGAGGAAGAGATTGGACCAGGAGGAGTGGAGGTTATGAAACAGATCAAACGAGCGCTTGACCCCAAAAACCTAATGAACCCTGGTATTGCTTTCAGAGACATTTAAAGCTGATTTTTAAAAATTGATTGTATCTGATAGTGTTAGTCAATAGAAAGGTAGAAGTAGTCGATTTAATTTTATTTTAGTACATAATACTTGTCAATTTTGTACTACACGGTATACGATATAGTGGTTGTTGATAGATGTGACGTGGAATATGTCCCGGTGATATGCCCTTTTCTATAGTAAATCGTATTAATACTGAATAATAATTGTAAATTTATATTGCACCAGCCCAATAGAAGTATCAATAGTTAGTTATGATTCCACACACTATCAGTAATAGTAACCTTGTTTTGCTTCATACTCCGGCATCAATGAAACTTTTGGACTTTGCCGTGAACTGATCTCGACTCTTCCGTTTAAAGGCCCATGCAAACGGACGCAACAAGTTACAACATTGTTGACCTAACAATGTTGGGAGTTGTTGGCACTTGTTACGTGGTGCATGCAAACGAACGGAACAACTGCCAACATTGTTGGCGGTCGTCTAGAGAAGCGATGCATTCTGGTACAGTAGTCCTACCCTTTATTCTTTGTAAGCTTTGCGTCATGCGCCATTTTGTCTTTTCCTGTTACAAGTTGTATGCCCTATGAATCGACAAAGAGCACGTAAATATCTGGCCATTTTAGCCATTGGCGAAGATATTTCGGAAGAAAAAAAGACAAAAACAACAAGACAAAGAAGAGTACTTCAATAACATCGTTCGCGAATTGATGACGGAAGCTTGTTACGCCATGTTTACAACAATCCAGAAAGAAGAAAACGCGCTGCGATTTTGCAGGCTGCGTTTGTTTTTTTAAAAAGGATTGCAATGCCCGTGCGAAGACGTTTTTAAGAGGCCAACATTTGGTTCCATGCAAACGGGCGCAAGTATTGTTGCGCTACGCTTCACCGGTCACAGAACAATAGAAATGTTGTCACTTGTTGCGCCAAAAGTTTGACCGGTTTCAAACTATACGCAACCAGTGCCAACATTGTTGTGGTTCCATGCAAAGGAAAGCAACATGTTGGGCCCAACAATGTTGCACGTTAATGGCCAACGAGGTTGCGTCCGTTTGCATGGGCCTTAAGAAGAGGTGACTCTAAAGGCCCATGCAAACGGACGCAACGTTGTTCGGCCCAACATAATGCGTCCGTTTGAATGGAACCAAAGGTAAAGGTAAAGCGACCTTATTTAGCGAGGGTACTGACACGTTACAGTAATTAAGTTGCTGATAAACTTGTGGCCGTCGGTGCGCACCACAACAATGTTGGCACTTGTTGGCACTTGTTGCGTACAGTTTGAAACCGATCAAACTTTGGCGCAACAAGTCCCAACATTTCTATTGTTCTGTGACCGGCGAAGCGTAGCGCAACAATGTTGCTCCCGTTTGCATGGGACCACAACAATGTTGGCCTCGTGAAAACGTCTGCGCACGTGCATTGCAAGGATTATTGTACCAGAATGCATCACTTCCTTAGACGACCGCCAACAATGTTGGCAGTTGTTGCGTTCGTTTGCATGCACCACGAAACAACCGCCAACAACTCCCAACATTGTTGGCTAACAATGTTGTGACTTGTTGCGTCCGTTTGTATGGGCCTTTAAAGATCGTTAATATTTTTATCACATAAATGAATTAAACGTCTTCCAGTGAGGTTAATGGGTGTGCTCGTTACAGAGTCGTTGTGACAGAATTACATTAGAACTAGTTCATACAGCAACCTTGTAAACGTAGCATCACATTGATGATCCTGTTTAATAGTGAAACGTGTTTGCAGGTATTTTTTGAATGAAAAAGAAATTTATGCATTTGCTGCCACCAATCAACATGATAACGCGGGTTCTTGACGCATGTACAATGGTGTGGTGTTTAGCTAGAGGATTAGTATATTGGGATCTGTATTATAGTATATATCTGTAAACGGGTGTGAAGAACTGAGCTATAATTGTAACCATAATTGATATCTATGCCCCAGAAAGGCGGTTCTGGGAAGTAGTAATAAAATGTGTTTAGTGAATCAGAACCAACTGTTTTGCCGGGGAACTCCAATATACAATCGTAGGGAATTTTCAATTTTCCTGCAGTCCCGCAATTTGCGTCCAAACCACTCTAAAATCCGCCAAAAACACAAAGAGTGACAACTACACGAGAAACCTGAGGTAGACGGTGAATTTTATTGTTTTTCATAACATTATAGCGCAAATTCAAATTCCCCATACATTTACTTACAATCGCGATATGTAACTGAACACCCCGTACACATTGGTAGCTTGGGCCACCTGTACAGTTCCGCGCATTCTCAAAAGATGCATGGATGCAACCTTTTAAGATTTCCCATAAACTTTGTTAGTGCAAGTGCTCCTTGGTAGCCCGAAATGTTTGGTGTTGTGTGTTAGTCCCAATGTTTGGCTTTTTACGAAATTTATAACATAAGAACCAACGTCTAGGCTGAAATAAACAGGTGTTAAAAAACATGCCTTGTCAGTAGGAGTTTATTTGTCTAAATTTTTAACTGAACGGAGCTGATAAACACCACTGACGTATCGCTTGAGAGCAAAGCAATTTCATATTTGAATTATGGTAAAAGCCAATTCTAGTATACAGAACTGTTACTAAAGTTTCTTCAAACATATGAACCAGCTCAAGTCTTATAATTTACTTCTGCTGCTAATGCTGTTTCTTCTGCCTCATCAAACTGATCGAGCGAAGTCTCACTCAGTAAAAATCTGACTGCTTTTGGATTGTTTGACACCCAGGTTTGACAGCACTAAATTCGTCACAAATTTGCCAAGAGTATCAATCTCGACAACATGTCAGACATTGTTTGGAACCCTGATTAAGAACCTCGTGAAATGTTTGTAATTGGGTGGGGAAAAAGTCGTTAATTTCAGGAATAAAGTTCGGGTTTGAAAATTCGTGTTTTAAAAAACAGATTCAACCTGCGGAGGCACCAGCCAAACATCCATCAGTTTGACTGAACAAGGCGTCTATTATGAAACGACAATTTATCCGTTTTGTTTTTTACTCTTTTACAACGCACTAATTGAGTAAGCTCAACGTTCATTTTACTATACGATCAAAAAACATTTCGACAACCATAAGTCCAAGCAGTTGCTTCCAGACAGTGTTTCATTCACCAGGCCGAGCAATCCCGGGGCTTGAAGGACGCTGGCCCAGTCGTATTTAGGAGCGAATATTCGCCACTCGGCCATACACCGCGGTGGCATTTGGTCGATTGTGGGGGTCAAACTCCAACATGTCTTGAATCACTCGCTTCATTGACGTGGATCCTCTGAAGTCGTCTGAAAACTGTACAATAAATCGTTTGTCAATGTTAGCCATGGCATAACCAAGACCAACCTTTACGTGCCAAGACGGGCTCACAAACACACCATACATCTTCTTGGAACCAAACCAGATGAAATCGCGTGCTAGAATGGCATAGAATATCCCTCCGAGAGAGAATATATCCGCTTTCTCAGTGTAACGATTGACAAAGAACTCCGGGGCCATCCAGTGTGCTGGTCCGACGCCAGAACTCATGTAGTAGGTTTGCACAGCCTCTGGACTGTAGGGGACGTTCTTCAGGGCAACGTATTCCCTGGCCAAGCCAAAATCGCCAAGCTTCAGATTTTCAGTGCTACGATCAGTCAGGAGAACGTTGTCTGCTTTCAGATCCCGGTGCACGATCGGTGGGTTGAGTGAATGGAGGTAGCTGAGGGCCTCGGAAATCTGGCAAATCCACTTCAGATTTTTGTCGTCGGTGCTTGGCTCGGCAAGTCTTGAGTTCAGGTCACCACCAGCACAGAACTCTGTCAGGATGAGAAAGTGAACATCCCACCTTGAGAGCTGGATTGCATCGAAGTCAAAAATCTGTACGATTCGTTGGTGCCTAGCGACGCTTAATGTCTTGGCCTCGCGTAAAACTTGAGTTACGCTGACTTGCCCTGAACATGAAATGTCCTTCAAAGCGCACGTTTTGCCCGAGAGGCAGTCGTAAACCTTAAACACGGTTCCAAAAGCGCCACTTCCGAGTTTTTCCTGAACCAGAAGTCTCCTCATCCCGATATTGATGTATTGACCAGAACCCAGTGCAGCCATTCTCGCAATTTCAAATAAATTTAATCGAAATGGAAATAGCTTCACGATTGGCAACCTTTTATCGAGTAAGAGCCCTTGTTTTTGAAACACTTTATATTTAGTATTAACTCGTATATTCGATTTCCTGGAATTAGGAAGATATTGTCAATCAACCGATGCCATTTTTAGCGTGTTTTACAATTCCATATATAGTCAGACAAGGGGGGAAGCCGTAAGGGTGCGAAACTTATCTGAAGCTTATTCCAAGACCGACACCAGGTTACTGAATCAGTGTTTGGAAAGAACTTCAAATGACAAACGCGTTGCCAGAATAAGCAAATATTGTTTCTGAAGGAGCCTTTTTAGTGTCAACTGAGCAGCACATGGACCATAGTTTTACAGCTTTGTAAACTTTATTCTCCGACTTTGTTCTCCAGACTTCTGAATGTTTACAGACTGATAAAACAGCGATATATATTGAGTACGTGCTTGGTTTGAAAGCCACGGGCTGTGGCGATATTGCTCAAATACGCTGTTTACAGGAAATAATTAAATCATGTGATAAATGTTGGCTTTTGTTTTGGGGACATATGGTTAGCGCTAACTAACTGAATATCGTCAATTCCCATGGTTTTCAAACCAAGCACGTATATTTTGTAGACTACAGTATACCGCTGTTTGTAGTTATCAGTTTCTAAACATCCTGAAGAAGTCTTGTAAATAGACGTAACGCGTCGGAGAATAAAGTTTACAAAGCTACAAATTACAGTCCGTGTGCTTTTTAGAAAATTGAAAAAAATGGCACTGCACCCGGTGTGACTTAAGATCGGGAAATTATTGTCAAATAGGTGATCTGTTCGTTGCACTAATTAAAATCAAATTGCTGTCGTGAGTTACCTGATTACATATAATGGGCTATTTCAATGGGCATCCGTGGTGATTTGCGGCAAGAATCAGAGTTGGTGTTATCATGGTTCAAAGAGTGAAAGACGTGCAAAGACTACATAGATAACTGTTTAACTAAAAGTAATAGCCCGTTTACTCACAACCTTGATTTACTTAACTCTGGCTTAAACCTAATCCTGAGTTAAATTAAAGCTGGGTTAGTTAATCTGTGGTTTCAACAGCACTCCTCAAACTTTAGGTTTATTCTAACATGTCGCATACATTGTGTCTGCTGCATCATGTTGCAGGGCTCAAAATGGCGGCCGGCCAGCGGTTAATATCTGTCCAAAAAGAGGAAATAACCGGTTAAAAATCGGACGTGGTGGTCATGTTGACCGGCCAAGTTTTGATTAATACGTAACAAAACAAATTTGAAACTTTTACACGGTTTAGTAATTATTTTTCGCCGACGTTGTTTGAAGGAATGTAACCAACTTTAATATTAGGGTATCTAACTTTAGAATAAATGTTAAACTAGAACGTTCTTTGTTCATTTGAACGCACTTTTCGAGTCTATTGTTTCGAAAATATAAAAAGATGTCTTTGAATTGCACGAGTGTCTGCGCCTGAAAATCCGGAAAATAAATTCACTAGAAGACATATTTAGGTACCTACTAGCGCTATTGAACAGAAAGAACAATTTAGACCTTGCGGGATTTCGCAAATATGTGTCTTTTTTATTTTAACTCAATTCAATTTAATGTTACTTTAGACCGTGTTACACTGCGCAATTTCCTCAGCACCTTGTCTCGCAATGCTTGAAAATGTAACGTTGCAAGTTGCCGAAGAAGTTCGCTGAAGGACCCTGGAAACGAGGTTGTTCACCACTTTGTATCGTTGTGTGTAAGAGCTGCTTCAAAGACCTGCGAATTGTAACTGAACATGTTGAATTATCCCGAAAGGGTCAGCGCAAGCAAAGCAAAATGTTCGGCATTCCTTAATAGCTGATACATGTTATTGCATGTGTTGATGTTTCAAACATAGTTGATACCCCTAAACAGTTCACTTTTAAACAAATAATATACCGTTTACAGACCTGAAAGTTTAATATGTGTTTGACCAGCCAAAACCTCGCTGTGTCTGAGATGAATTATATTTTGCCGGCCATTTGACAGCTGACTAACCAGCCGTTGTCTTGAGCCCTGTGTTGTATTTACAAAAGATCAAGCGGTGGCTTTTAACTGCGACTGCTTAAGTTAGTGTCCCTTTCTTCGCAGTCCTGAAACATTAACTCTGAGCTGAAGGGACACAAACTGTTTTATAGAATATGACGAGCCCTTTGTTAAAAACCTCAAGCAGTTCATACAACGCTCAATTTGCTAGTTCTTTCATGTCTACGCACCTGCTTCCAGGTAGTGTCTATATCTTCCAGGAATTCTTGAACTGTGACATCTCGGTACTGAGATATGGTGACTTGCCACAGCCACGGTTTAAGCGATAACCGAAATAACGGAAGCAATCGGTGCTTAAGATTATTCATTTTATCACATTTAGCTTCCAAGATTTTTATCAGAAGGTATTTTCGACAGCGAAAGGTAAAACAGGATTAAGCTAGATATATTAGAATTCATACTAAGCTCCCGGGGACCTTTCGATCAAAAGACACAAGCATGCACAACTTTCATTTTATTTTTCATATTCACCGTTTTAGTGTTAAGCCCTGTGCAAACGCACTATACATGTATACTATACATCATCAAACTTTGTATAGTCTACGAAGTATTGTGCGTTT
>JAOEJI010288001.1:0-11787 GCA_025448255.1 Umimayanthus chanpuru | reverse complement strand
CATAAACCAATCTTGTGAACTCTCTGTATGCTATGCTGCGTAGGAAGCTGACGTGTAAACAGATATGAAGAACATCAATGCGATGAGAATGAGCTTCGTAAAACATAAAAAAAATGATTTGTATTTGTAAAAATGTTGATAACAGCAAAAGGTAGTACCCAATTTGTTATGGCAATACACAAGCTTACAATACAATTACAACACTTACCGATCTTCGCTATCAGTCTGCTGGTACCTTTTTCCGGACTTTGTGGAGTATTTTCCAGAAGCCAGTCTTAAACTCCACTTCTGAAGGCAAACAGGATCAAATCCAGGGTGCTGGGTGATGCATCGCAGATTTACATCGCAACCAACATCACTGCGAACCATGTCACTTTCAAGTGACTCGACACATTGCTCCAGCTCCTGACAGCAATAGCATTCGCTGATATTTTGCAGTTTCTCGAGTGAGCAATTTCCACACGTACACCTAGAAAGTTGGTTAAACAAGTTACCTTTCAAAACTCGAACAAGATGTACAGTATACAGAAACGAACATTAGCTAAACTTTGACATGAATTCGAGAATTGAATTTGTCACGAGAGCTTGTACATGTACTCTTAAACATACTGTGACTCGGAAATACGATTTATAAAGAACTACAAGTGCATACCATTCTTTCACTTTGGTAATCCCATTGAGCCGTTTTTCGAGAAATTGGCGCTGTTCCTAAGCGGTTTTTTTCGTTCTCTGTACTCTTGGAGCCATTCAGCATCGGCCAGGGGTTCGTCGCTGTATGCTCTTGCGCCACAACTCAAATCATGGTTCAAGGAATTTGTTGCTGCTTCACTGAACGGCAATGGCTTTTCCCGTGATAGCTCTGCTTCCTCATCTTCGAATTCAAAGGAATTCTCTGAGAAATCACTTGATTCTTCGCTGCAATTTTGATCTTAAATTTCAAGAGACTCATCAGACGACATATTAACTAGTGTTTGTGAAGTGCAGCAAGCCTGGCCGTGAGTGACGTCACATCCCAGTCTCCCGCTTGTCTTCAAAATACTCGGTCTCAGACCATTTGCGCGCGACTTTCAAAGGCAGATAAAAACTCGGCAATATATTCGATTCCCGTAATTTTTTTTTATTTTTCTCAGTTGCCCTAGGTGTTTTTACGGGGAAAAAATCAAAAAACAGGTTATTTGCACTTTAATTTTGGGCTCGAGCTCGCCAACATTGAAAACTCTATAGAAGATATTTTGACAAGTGAGGTGTCATTTTAAAGATATTTTTATGCTCTTTACAGCTAAATATCCAGTTCTGCAAAAAATCTCCAGTAGCCTACTGAAGTTGCTGTTTGCAAGCACATCTCGCCAGACAACCCTTACAAATTTGTTCTGTTCTTACTGGAAGCTGAGTCTCTAGTAAATAACGATCAGTCTGAATCTCGAAAGACAGATCAAAATGTTTTACTCCTCTGATGCGAAATGTGACTGTTTTGATGTTGCCTCCCCGTGAAAGTTCATAGCTACGCAAACTCAACAAGAAAAAGTATTGTTCAATGATGAGCTGGATTTACTGGCAAAATAAGATATGAAAGGATGGCCAGCCAATATGGTAAACTACTGGTCTATGATTCGTGGAGCCTTTGGCGAATATCCTTTGCTGCCTGGACCCCCATTTAAGGCTGCAAATAACGACCGGACATAAGACGTATGTCCAGCAAAAATGACCAGATGTCCACCAAGGCAAACTCTGGTTGGAAAAAACAGACCTGATAGTTTGGCATTCGAAATATTCTTAATATTTATGCTTCAAATGAGTCACTCACTTGGAAATAAGACTAAATCTTCATTTTCGTTTTTCAAATTTGTTCGGTGAGACCACAAAATCATGAAGCAAAGCTGAGCCGTGTTTTGTTTTTGCATCAATTTAGGACTCATTATAAATCAACATTGTTCACATTTCAGATGGCATCATACTCTTTATTGTTTAGTGCTTTTAATATAGGGTTGCTTCGGGTTAGCCTGAGGATATTTAATTTGTACACATGTAAAAGATACTGCTGTGCATGCATCCTAGATACACTCTAAATATTGCAATTTATGCTTGATATTAATGTTTAAGCATGAAAACACTTATGTCAGGCCTGACTTGTGATTTTTTGGGTAAAATGTTCCTTTGGACAGACAAATGTATGGAGAACCAAAAAGCTTATTTGCACCCTTACCCACCATGATCAGCTCGCTCAACGTGCTGCTCATCTGCCAGTAAGATCTAAGAGTCCTTTAGGGCTACAATTACTGGCAGGAACAGAAGCAAGCAAAAGCAATCTTGGAAAGTAGAATTACTGAAATCCGTGCTTGGCTAGACCTTACTGCATCCCGGGATTTTTAGACTGAAAAAATTGCCTGAATGGGTTGAAGGCCCTGACAAATGTATAGGAAAGAACACTGCCTATCTTGACAAAAATATCGAGAAATGACAATAAGCATGAGAATTACCGGCTGATGTGGAAGTGCACTCAGTGGAATGTGCTCTTCTGGTTTTGTTAATTGGCCAGGAGTACAGTATGGTTGATGACGCCCATATGGATGAAGATCGTACCCACGACTTTTGAGAGATTAATCGCAACCTTCACAGCACCAAATTTGACGTTTTTGAGATGAGGTCCAGAAGTATTTTGACGAGTAGAATACTGTAGTCAACGACAGACAACACGGTAAAAATTTACTACCTTCCCTTTGTCATATCAATCAAAGACCTAAGACAGATCATAAGGGAACAATTGCCCCCTATCTTTCACAATTGCGCTCTATTAAATGAGACCTACTCTAGTCAAGTTGCTCATAAGGAACACCAATAATAGTATGTCTGCACACCAGATCCAAACACCAAACACTAAATTGTCCGGTCAACTTCAAACCACAGTCACGGATAAAAAACCAATTCTTCACATGCAAAGTACAAGCACTCCAGTCACATACAGTGTTGGAACTTTAAATGCAAGCAAAGCGGGCTCAAATATTAGAACAGCTGGCGTGACAAATGCCACATTCTCTGCACTATGTTCAAATAATGAGAACCTGTCAACCAGCGCCTTCGCCATGCAAAGCAGAGTCTAGCACAACCTACAACAGACATATGTTGCTAAACTCGCCCCAACAGCCACTAACACTACCACAAGTGTAGACCAAATTGCAAGAGCCTTAGCCAGGTAACACAACTGCAACGCTTTCCTGCAGACAAAACCGGACATTTTTTCAGGGGTGGAAAAAGAAACCAAATTCTTTATTTGGGAAACTGTATTTAATGTGCTGATTGATGCAGCGCCAATCACGGGTCAGTTAAGTGCTGCCAAGACTTTACCTCTATATGGCAGACAACAAACTTGGTCATTACAGTCATTCCAGTGTAATGACAACTGACTAGTTTTATTAATTTTTGTGGAATGGGTGCTTGACTGCACACCAATTCTGTGGTTTTAAAATTATGCCTGAAACTGTCACGCACACTGACCATTTTTTCTGAGAAGAAGGTATACTATCTCGATATGATTGTCCCAGTGACAGCAAATGCAGCAACTACTTTACCTCAAGGAGTTTGGCAATCGAAAACCCTCTCAACTTCTACATCACATGCTTAAGCTTCAAGGCGGAATTGTCATCGAGGTAGACAAGAATGAGCTTTTCAAACAACTGTTCATGGAGAAAATGCCACTGGCAGTTTGCATGGCTTTGGTTATTCGTAACAAGGAGAATCTGAGTAACCTGGCAGACATGACCAATGCAATGATCAGGCTGCAAGGCCCACAGGCACAGAGCCTTGGCCCAACACAAGTATGCATTGTTGAGAAGGGAGACAATTCCCAAATGGCAGAGATCCAAAGAAGGTTGGGAAACCTGTGGAAGGAGCTGAAAACCCAACTACTACAGGGGGTAAATTAAAAGCAGGCTGGCAACAATGTTGGTATCTGTTGATACCACGAACTCTTCAATGAAAAGGCTACCAAGTGTTGTGATCCATGCCAGCTTAGACACTCAGGAAACCAGAGGGCAGTTGGTAAATGCAGTTCAACCGACTGGCACCTCACAGCTGCTTAGACTATATGACAAAACCACCAAGCAGAACTTTCTCATCAACACACGGCTGAAATCAGTGTTTTCCTAGCTAGTAGATCTCATCACTTGGACAAAGCTGACCTAACGCTACAAAAACCAAATAATTCTTCAATTAAACTTATGACTTTCAACAATTAACTCTCAACTTTGGGCTCCCACGCCCTCTCACCTGGCGATTTCTACTAGCTGATGTGACCCAAGCCATTATTGGAGCGGATTTTCTGTTGCAAGAAGCTTAAAAGTCAACAGGATCAGGAGAGAAAATGGTGATGAGAACAGGGCGCAAGCTGAAAAAGTTTACAAGGTTCCAGGAAAGATGAAAAATAGATTGAGATTGGCTCAAGCTTCATTTTTAATCAAATGTAATGTATTGTATCGCCTGCACGCAAAAATCGAACAGTTTTTGAGATGGGGCATCAAGTTACAGGAAACAAAGTGTGGAAGCGCATGAACAGTCTGGTTTGCACAAAAAAGCGATTGAATACAAGAAAGTTATGGAAAAATCACCCAGCAAGAGGCCAATAAAAAAAACTTACCTGGCCAATCAAAAGAGTGAAATGAAATCGAAAGAAAATGAAAGTAGTGTTCAGAACTGCATTTAATGTTGCCAAAAACCCCAAACCGTGTGTGCTTGGTCATTGGTGCAAAAATTGGCGAGAGTTACTGCAATAGTAAGCAGGCATGGGCCTGCATCAGTTCTATTTATCAAGACCAGCGGCACAAAATTACATTGGAAATAAATGGAAATGATTTAGCTCCAAATGATAAGACCTTTGTGTATGTCAGGTTCTGCTGGTGCAGGTAACAAATTAGGCTACATGCACAGAGTGCACATAGATTTTTTGGAGAATTTCGAACTCTATCATCCCCTCAACTTTTAAGCAGTATCTCTACTCCACTCACAAGAAGCAACCCACACAGCCTGTTCTTGAGTGAGTTCCCTTTCCTGACGACACCATGTACAAGTGACATGCCTATGCGCCACAGTGTAACACATCGCATCATTACAATTGGGCGTCCAGGGTCTGCTAGAGCATGCTGTCTTTCTCCATAAAAGCTTTCAAGTACGAAAGTTGAATTTGCCAAGCTTATTAACATGGGCATCGGCAGACCTTCTTGTAGTATATGAGCATCCCTTTGCACATGGTTAAGAAGGCGATTGAAGAGTGGCGACTTTGTAGTGATTATCAACAACTCAGCGACCCGACAACTCCTGACCGTTATTTGATCCCACATGTCCAGGACTTTTGCTGCCTTTTTGGCAGGTAAAACTATCTTCTCTAAGTTCGACCTGGTTCGGGTGTACCATCAGATCCCAGTGCATGATGATGACATCCCCAAGACACCAATTATAACCCCGTTCGGTCTAAGTTTACATTAATTTTTCTAAAAAATGACTTACAATGGCAGCTAACTTACTCATCGTTACTAGTCACTGGAGCCGAAAAGGTTCATACAGACTTGAAACAATAACGGCCACCATAAATGCAAAAACTCTCACATTTTTAGCCAGCAACAATGGGCCATCTACATCCCTGACAATTACTCAGTACACATCACAGAGGAGGTCAAGTGGGATTTACTGGATCGTGGATACATATTAGTGTGCACGGGTGGTGGAATTACAGATGTTAAGGTAAATGTCTCTCACATACACCACTTCTTGAAGCTCTCCTACAGGAAGCTTGAATCTGAGCTGATGGCTCAGCAGCTTCAAAATGAGCCACACAAGATGCCCTCACCCACAAGGGATGACATGATGTGCATGCTTGTTGACAGCTGGAACTCTCTTCAAGCCAACGAAGATGGAGAGGTCGACTTCAGCAATAACAGTAAAGATGAACATGCAGAAGATGAAGTATCTGAAGCCACTGTGCCACAGCAGACAGCAAACATCCTCTGAATTAGCATCAGTTACTGCCACACTTTTGCCACTTGAGGTCTGCATATACCAAGGCTCATGCAAGTGTGAAAACTAGACTTAAATCAGATCCCTCCCTCCTCCACAGTCTGGTTGGTTCATCAGTTGGCCAGAAAGGGGCCAACAGAAAAATAAATACTTCATCCCCATTCGGACCTGGCCCAGATCAGAATTTGCAGATGTAAAATGACACCACATTGATGAAGAAAGAGAAAAGACATTGAAACCTTCCTTATCACTACAGTTCCATGATCATCTCACGATCAGATATGACATGAGTGCTGGATTTGCTGCTCGGTACTTGAGAAAATGGCAAACTCAGATAGATATACAGCACAGGAGTTGAGTATGAATTGTGAAAACTGAATTGGCAAAGAAGTCATTTTACTATCATGGTGTTGTAGTTTATAAAAAGCAACATAATTGAATGTCTTTAGGTTTTTGAATTGTTAGCATAATTTTATCGTGCAGAAGAAAAAAATGAATGTCCACTGAAGGATTCTCGCCTTACAAGCAGCATTGTATACAAAGCCACAGTTTCTACAGCCTCAAGCACCAAGATCTATATCAGCATTACTGAACACCAGTTCAAAAGGAGATTCAACAGACACAAGGTTTCCTTCCGACACTGCACACATGAACATGACAGAGCTCTATCCAAGAACACTTGGGAACTCAAGGACAATAACATCAACCACAGTATTGAATGGTCAATTGTGACAAGAGCATGAACATACAAAGGAAACCAATCAAGCTGCAGCTTTTAATCAATGGAAAAGTTCCACATTTTTTTTAAATTAATAAAGCATTTTCCTCAACAAAAGATCCTGGTTAGTTATGCAATGCCGGCATGAGAACAAATTATACGCAGCCAATTACAAGCCCCACATGAATGATCATCCCCCATAAATGAACTAAGCACAATTTTAAATTTTAGTATGATGACTGTGTTAAGAGTGAATCTGCAGTTACTAAATTTTAACTAATCCATAAAGCTTTTCTATCTATACTTGCATAATTTTATCTTGTAAACAGTTGGTTCTATCTTTATATTGATTTCAATAATAGTTACTTTTTATCTATTATATTTTTGTGATTTTACTGTTTAGTCAGGGCTCCCACTGATAACAGTTTCTATAATTGAAACTAAAGGGACTACCTGACCAAAATAAATATAGGTTTTCTATCTTTCTTTTTATACCTGTAATGATCTGTTTATCTGATATTTAAAAAAGGGATCATCATTAGTCCAGGAAGGAAATAAAGGACATATCAATGTAGCAATACTAGAGTGGAGAAATCCCCCACACTTGAACTGACATTTATATTTACATATACATTTACATAACTTAAGTTAGCAAAATCCCAAGGGGACATCACATCAACGGTAAATTAACATGGAGCATATAAATATATAAAAATATACATGTTAAGGACTTATAAACAGACTTTTAAGGTGCCGTAATATGAGCAACATTTTCCTCCAATTTGAAGCGCAATATTGTTGCGTTGCAGGTTGTTATGTGTGGTAACACAACAAAATTATTTATTGCGAGTTGCGCTTGGGTAACTAAATCCTGTTCTGTCATTGGTCGATCAGCATTGGGCAAATATGTTGCAGGGTGGTCAAAACAAACAAAATGGTGGACATCCAACTTTTACACAAAGAGTTGCTACTCTCATGATTTTTAGTTTCCTTTTGGCTGAAGGGAAAAAAAATATTTAAAAAAAGAAGATATACATGAGAGATTAGATTGCTCATCAGCAAGAAAGGGGAGTGTATCATCAGTTGGTGTGGGAACTGACAATTGCAGACAACAATGCCTACCAGAACTTTTTCCATTGGATGAAGGAGCAGTTCTGGTACAATGTCGACAGTGTCAGACCTTTTATCAAAAAGAAACCACAGCCCTATCCAATCAATTTAATGAGGGATAACATCCGACCAGACAAGCGAGTGGCCATGGCACTGAGGTTTCTGGCTACAGATGAAAGTTACCATTCACTTGAGTATCCCTTCATAACTAGTTGGCAACAGATCTGTTGGTGGTTGCTGAAAATTGCTGGGAACTCTATAAGGTTCTGGTGCATGAGTTCTTGAAAATACTGAAGACGAGAGAAGAATGGAACAGGATTCAAATCATTTTGAGGAGCGCTGGAACTTTCCCAACAGTTTTGATGCCATTGATGGGAAAAAATCCTTCTCCAGCAGCCAGCGAACTCTGGTTCGCACTTTTATGATTACAAAGGGAACAACAGCATTGTGCCCTTGGCTGTTTTCGGACAGATTATCAGTGCCTCTGGGCAAGTGATGGAACTAATGGCCATTCACCTGATTCTGCAATCTGGCAGAGGCCAGACCTTGAAATAGCACTGAGCGCAGGGGAAAAAGCCACAAGCATTGCCTCAAAGGAAAAAGCCAGTGCCACATGTGCTGACTGGAGACAATGCCTTCGCCTTGACAAGGTATATGATGAAGCCGTATCCAGTCGGGGTTGTTGGAAGAGAAGCGAATTTTTAACTACAGGCTCTCACGTATGAGAAGAATCTTGGAAAACTGCTTTGGCATTTTGTTTAAAAGGTGGACAGCATTCAGACCGCAAATAGAGCTGCCCCCAGAAACAGTGGTTGACCTGGTTTTGGCAGCACTGGTCCTCAACAACTATTTGAGGTACAAAAAATGAGACTCCAGACTCGATTAGTTCTTACCACTTCTGGAGTCCTAGTACTCATACTATTTCATTTCAAGCCTTGTAATTATAAAACTGCAAAACAAGTGTAAATAAAATATTGTTGTTATTGTTGTTGTAATTTTAAAAATACAAAATAAATCTTTTTTTGTGAAAAGGGCTGAAAACGTTACAATTGCATTAACTGGAGAACAAAGTTCCTCTGCTTGCCTGGTTCATTTGTAACAAAAATAAAATGCATGCATATGTTCACAAGGGCTTTTGGGTGATATCATTTTTAGTATCAAAAATATCATTATTTGTTTGCCAGTTCAAACCAAAAATCATTTACTATACTTACTATATGTACAATGTCATAAATGGCAACTGTTGCTCACCTTTATTTAGTTTAGCTTTGTAAATTATTATCCCTCAATATAGATAAATTACATTAATTTTTCTTTAGGTTGTGGAAAGTAGTAGTGCCTTCAGCACACCGAATAAGCACTCTGTAAATTGTTATATTGTTGTTGTTTGTATAATTGTTATTACATGTATTACTATTAATATTATTAAATAATACAGACTTCTTGTTTTAAAACACAAATTCAATTCACCCAGAATGCATTATTTTGTTTTTATATATATATATATATATTCGTTGAATAGGCAAGTACGTACTAAGTTGGATCACTTCCCAATTGAAACATCAAACCAAGATGAAGAGATCACAGCCCAAGACACTCACTACAAACAAAAGCCAACCACAACAAAAGGCATAAAGCAACACATCACAAAACCCAAATTAGTGATGCAGTCCTGGTCAGGTGTGATACTAAACAAAAGGGACAGACACCATTTGAACCTTAAACCTACACAGTAACTAAGACCACAGGAGCAACAATCCAAGCAACAAGGGCCAAAGATTAAAAAACCACCTGCAGAGATGCATCAAAATTCAAACTCCTACAAACCACTGATCGACTAAGCCACAACCAGCCACCACATATACAGCCAAAAGTGATTATTGTACCACCAGCAATAGCAACAAATACTGGCCATACAACTCAGCCAACAACCACCACCACAACTGAAACAGCACCCATACCTTGAACAATGCAGAACCACTGCCACACAGATCCCAACCACAGAAGAAATCAGCCTTCGAAGGACAATCAAAGGACAATCACAGATAAGCAATATATCTAGAACATCTCATCAAATTGCAAGTTGTTTGTTTGTTTAAAAACTTTTTCCTGATAGGAAAGAAAGAACATTAAACACTGATTGAAAACTGCATAAGTTAACAAACAGAAATAGGGTTAGAATACTGATAACGAAAGTCATATACAGCCAACTAAGCATTTACAATTTGTAGTCAAAAGCTGATCTGATGCATATAAAATGTTATATTTGATTACCATCATAGTTACAAATGGTTACAACTATATTCCATAGCCTAAGGACATTACTGGAAAAAGAAGAATAAAGTAACTTGATACTATATATGTGACCCAAATATACTTTGATTACACCTACACATTGTACCAGATGATCTGAACGAGAATACACAATTAACCACTACCCAAACTCATGATAGGACAGCCTGTACGAGTAAACTAAATACTGTACACATCCTCAGTATCCACACAGTGATTGGAAATCGGGAACTGTAATTTCTACAGAGGCTGTGTATCAAGTCAATGCAAAAGTTCGTGTGGCATTATCCGAAGCAGCTAATGTGACTTTAATAAACCATGACAACCTTGATGATGAACAATGCTTTTACGATATAAAGCATTTGTCACGATCAGTGGGAGTGCTGCAGTTGGTTAAAAACATCAAAGGTGCTGTTTATGGTCCATGTATTTTACTTGAACATATAAAATTAGTATTTGGGGCATTCCATCTTATACTATTACAGTATACCACCCAGCTGTACTATTATTGACATTTCGAGATATTTTCACCCTATACTATTATTCCACCCTATACTACTATTGACTTTTCGAGATGTTTCCACCCTACACTATTATTCTGCCCTATACTGCTATTAAGTTTTCATATATTGTCCACCCTATACTACTATTTTGCTCTGTATGCTTATTCAGGAGTTAAGAGTAATATACATAACATAAGTGAAATGTAATGTTAAAGGAAAGAAAAATGAGAAGTAGTATACATGTAATTATATAATGTAGTGATCAATTGACAGACGATAGATAGAAAGGAAAGTGTAGATGAATTTAGTGTAATGGGCCCTTTTGAATCAGCAGAAGGTGAAGTTTCAGTTTCTTAGAAAACATGTTAACGGTCACATTTTTTAGTTCTAAGGGCAATTTTTGCCAGAGTGAAGATGCTTAAGAAGATATAATTTGTTTGCCAGTGTTAGTTTTAGTGCGACTTTGGTAAAATGTGTCCTACACATTGTACCATGTGATCTGAACAAAAATACTCGATGTTGAGCAATCACAACTGTCTTGTCTTTGCCTCAGTATTTTACTGGTACCTTAGATTACTACATAATTAACCACTACCCAAACTCATGATAGGACAGCCTGTAAGAGTAAACTAAATACTGTACACATCCTCAGTATCCACACAGTGATTGGAAATCGGGAACTGTAATTTCTACTTTTTCCACATCCTGAAACTACATCATCAATGTTGATGCTGCACACCAGTCTTTCATCATAGCCTCCCTGAGTATCTATGCAATGACATCGAGCATGTGCAGAAGCACGCCTTATCTGTCATAGCACCAGCAAGTTCATACCAGGACAACCTATCTCAATTCAATCTATGCACGCTTAAAGAAAGACACTCCTGGTTATGTGAGAAACTCTTCACCTCCATTACCGTATTTACCCGTGTATAATGCGCACCTGTGTATAATGCGCACCCCTATTTTGAAGCCTGTTTTCAGAAAAAAAGCGTTTCAACATCATTCTCGTCAAAAAACAATTTTCTGGAAAAATTCAGCAGAAATGTCAAATCTAGCTCTACCTGCAGGAAAATCAGTTACTGGAGTTGATGCAAATCATTTAATGTTCTGTCTGTTCAGTGATACATCAAGTTTTATGATGTTTTCTTCGTTTTCTTC
>JAOEJI010287890.1:0-11790 GCA_025448255.1 Umimayanthus chanpuru | reverse complement strand
CTTAGAGGATAGAATGTAAACTACAATGTAGGCTGAAAGAAACTAAGCAAAAAATGTCAGTTACAAACATTTCCAAGCTCCTCAATCTCCAGTTAATATTCTTGTGCAATAAACAGTGCAGAAGTGCTCAAGCGTGCCAACATTAAGACCATAGGAAGTATGCTGATGCTGGGAAGCTTAGATGGGCAGGCCATGTCTCCAGGATGCCTAAGGCCATCTTCTGCAGTTAGCTGAAGCAATGCCCCGATTTGGATTTTGATGGGCTGTAAGCTGGTGGTTTGTTACATGTTAGCCAAACTACAACAGCAATACTGCAAAGCAATAGGCCTTTACCGCGATGATGGCCTCGGTGTATTCAATGAGTCACCGAGAGAGACTGAAAACATCAAGAAAAACATCTGCAAACTTTTCCGAGAGAACGGCCTTAAGATAACAGCAGAGGCAAACAAGGAGGTCATAAATTTCTTTGACACCTGCATGCTTTGACCTAAACACGGGCCAACACAATCCCTACATGAAGCCAACAACACCCTCAAATATGTGAACACCTTGAGTCCAACCATCCACCGGTCGTATTTTGAAATATCCCAGAAGGTATCAACAAACGCCAATCAGAGCTGTCGTCAAGCAAAGAAATGTTCCACGCAGCAGCACCAGAATACAAAAAGCCCTGGAAAACAGTGGGTATACATACAGGCTTCACTATGCACCACCGCAGGCCAACACCCAACAAATGGAACAGAAAATGAAAGATCATCTGATAGAACCCTCAGACACTTTCTAGATCGCCAAACTAGAAGAAGAGACAAATGATGTGGAACTCGGTCTATACTTAGCAGTAACCAGGAGCAGGAAAGAGATTGAAGAACTTAGATTAAAGGAAACTGTACAAGAGGTTGAAGAGCCACGGACCCAGTCCAGGAATAGCGACTGCATAAATACTTCAGAGGAGAAGAAAGAACAGGACAAAGGGTGAAGATGGGGATGAGAGCTGTAGAGAAGAAGATGAAAGTCAGGAAATAGGCACACAAGCAGAGAGCAAGTTCGCCCCGCCCATGAGATCACCAAGACCAACAGAATGGAGAAAGATGATCGTTCTAGCTCTAGAAACCGCTGTACTGGCTGTGATGAATGTAGCCTCTACAGCTACGACAACAAGGTTAGAAGACAGAAAGAAGGTGGACCAATTGGACTACGACTCACTGGTGTTCTAGCCAAGCTAGTAATGTTAATCTGGGCTTGAGAGTTTGTCGGAATTCATGCAATGATCAGTACCTCCATGGCAGCCATTACTCTGTACATGTTGAAGATTTATGTAGATGATGTGAATGCAATCACGGAATAACTGCCACCGGGCACAAGGTTTAAGGAAGGAGAACTAACTGTTGCTACAGAAGAAGTTGAAAGTGACAAGCTCATTCCAGGTGACATCCGAACAGCCAAACTACTGCAAGAGGTGGCGAACTCAATCCTTCCCTACATCAGATTCACCGTTGATAGTCCCTCAAACCATCCTGACGGCTGGATGCCAATACTGGATCTCAAAGCCAGAGTCAACAATAATCAGATCCAACATGCACAACAGAAAGCCCATGTGTGACAAACAACGTATCCTAGAATGATCTGCTCACCCTGATCGAGTGAAAAGATTGACAGCAGTATGTGAAGGTCTATGAATTTTAATGAACACCAGCACATCTCTAGGATGGGAATTCATGTCAGAAGAACTAACAGAGTTAGCAGTTAGAATGAAGGACTCTGGATACAATGAAAGATGGCGTGGTGAGGTCATCAAAGATGCAATGATCGGCTGGGAAAGAAAAGCACAAGCAGCAGAAGCAGGGCAATGCCCAATGTACCGACCATGAGAGTGGGAACAAAGAGAAAGACAGAGGCAGAAATTGATAAAGAATTCCGTGTGGTACAGACGAGCAAGCAGACATGGCAGCATTCTACCCGGCTACACCCAATTCCGAACTAATCAAGGGAATCAGAAAGGTTACTGAAGAAGATGCGAGAGGACTGGTGATGAAAGTGCGAGTAGTGCAGAAAGGCGGAGTAACCTTGAAGACCAAAATAGCGAATGTGGGGCCCCAGATTACTATTTGAACGCAGGAGGGAAGAGCAGAGGACACCATCACCGTGCAGGGGTACTATACAAAGTAACATGCAAACTCTGTAGACAGATGAATATGAACGCCAGTTCTATTGGAGAATCAGGAGATTCCGCGTATACTAGATGCCTCAAACACCTAGAAGCTGTGAGGAAGGATGACCCAAAGAACTCAGCACTGGCAATGCGCCTCTGAGAATATCATCCACCACAGGTCGGACATGAGGAGGCGTTCAAACTGAAAGTACTTAAAACTTTCAAGAAGCCGATGGAAAGGCAAGTGGCGGAGGCTGTTCTTATCAATAACAGCAAAGTGGATATCATCATGAACAGGAAGGAGGAGTGGGTCGCCCCTGTCACTGTCCATCTACAGCCCTTTAAGGTTACAGAATAAGAAAAAATTGGAAAGCATCTCAGTTTTTTTTCTTGTGTATTGGTAAACTATGTTATAATTATTAAATATATGTGAAAATTTCATTTCAAAATATTTTAAAGTTCCCGAAATATCGTTAAAAGTATTTTCGCCCCCGAAAATATTCCCGGGAATTATTATTTTGATAATGTTTACAAGTGTCAGCAGAGGTGTTAATGGGTTATTCCCTTCAGTGTGCACACTGAAAATCAATTACGGCTATCAAATGTCAGTTTCAAAGTCACGGCAGTTTTGCAACAGACATATGTCCACGTTGAACGAGTATTTTCCAACGGATTTTCAGCATTTTTGCTCCATGCATCATGTCTTCTACAAGCTCTTTAAAAAGGAACATGAATAAAAATAAGTCTAAAAAAATTCAAGTCCTTTCTACGCTTCTGGAAGGAAGAAGCGAAAAGCAGCTCCAACAAGAAAGTTCCCAGACAAGCCGAAAAAAAATAACTTGCAGACACTTCAGCTCTTCTGAAGATGTCTTAAAATACTTGCCGGCAAAAGTACAAAGTGACGGTGGGCAAATTATAATTGTACAATGGGTTAGATAAACACAGTATGCAGTCAGGCAGTACTGACAGTCAGCATGCCACGGACAACTTCCGACTCCTCTATGATTGGCTTACACTAATAGGATTACGTTTATTTTAGAAACGAGGTGTGACGGTAACAGAAAGAGATTAAAACCCAATCGAAATCTTTGTTCGCATTTTTCTCGCAGAACGAAATTTGGTCATCTCGACTACGTTAGAACACTATAACTCCGTCTGATTTTAATCAAACTTGTCAAAATTTTCACAGCTCATTGGCAGTAACCGGATGTACAAAACGGGATTCGGACATTTTTAACAATTGTATTGTGATAGAATTATCAGCTATACAGTACGTCAGATGTTTTATTTTTGAAACTTCAAAAGAAAAGTGCTCTGAAATATTAACCACTCAAACACCTGCAATTTACCCCACACCGTTTTAAAGATTGCAAAAATGATATTTTGACAGCTATTTGTCAAAACGGGCGGGAAAATTAACTTTTGGTGGACAAGGGGTATTTTTGAAGATTTGGCTCAGAATAGCAATTAAATTATATTTTTTCACAATTTTGCAATTGAAGCAAGATTCTACATTTATTTGACTCTAGAAATAAATATTCTTTCAAGCGGAAATGTTTATCACGACACGCAAACGCAACTTTCGCAAAACACACCTCCATCCTATTCTGTAACCTTAACTGACTCTGCATTACAGATTTTGTATCTTTTGAGACTACATTGCAGACTTTTCAACTGGATTGAATATAACCTATACCCCACCCCCTAGTGTTACGTTAATGTCTTGTAATTATTCATGTAATTATTATTCATCACTAGGTACCACTGTATTGCATATATTCTCGCTTCGCAAAGCACTACCGGGAACACTGAAGAGGCAACGTATTGTTGCAAAATATATTTGTTGTTTACCAAACAAATACTCGTTTGGAAAGAAAAACAAACACAAACAATCACGAAGAAACATGCGAGCCACGAGTTAGTGAAATGAACACAGACTCCATATAACAAAAATATCAAGACAAAATTGGGAAAAGAATTCCTCAAAATTATCGACCAATGTTTCTGCCATCCAACAAGCTCCAAAAAATCCTTAACAGAAACACTGTAAAACTATCGTACAGTTGTATGCCAAATGTAGCGGTGATAATCAAAGGTGAAAACAAACGAAAGCTAAAAAATAATCCTAAAGAGAGTAATGAATTGCGTGGTCAAAAAAACAGAAGTCAACCGTTGGAAAAACATGCACGAAGTTCTCGAATTGTATAGGAATTTCCCAGGCAAAGACCAAGCCTCCTTCATCGGTTTTGACATCATCGAGTTCTATCCTATAACCAAGAACTACTGAAAAAAAGCTATCGAATTTGCCAGGCAATTCACGGAGATACAAGACCATGAAAAGGACATTATTGTACACACAAAGTGAACAGTTGTGTTCAGTGAGGGTAAACCGTAGGAAAAGAAAGGTGATGGCAGTGGATTCGATGTGGCGATGGGAAGTTTGGATGGGGCTGAAACCTGTGAGCTGGTGGTTTGTTACATGTTAGCCGAACTACAACAGCAATACTGCAATTGATGACAGATGATGGCTTGGCACAAAGTGTGTCACAAAGTAAAAATAATGTTTGTAACGCGCGTTTAGTGCCGCATGCACATAATTAGGATCTAATGAGCACGTTTCGACATAATGAATGGAAATTGATGAGAAAGACAAGAGAGATTGAAACCGTAATCCAAAGAATTCAGTAATAAATCTGACCAGTTCTTAAACAACCTTTCACATCTGCGGGCTCAGGTGGAAAATCTGGTCAGATGGAGACCCTAAAGTTAGGAAAAAAACTCGACCTAGAGAGGAAGGAGTTAAGAGACTTTATGGTAAAGCAACAGGAAGGCAAGAGAGTTGAGCGCAAGAAACAGTAAGAAGCTAGAAAGATGGAGATGGAGATGGTGGCACAGCACATGGAGTTAGAGGCTGAGGAGAGAGGTAGGGAAGCTAAAGAAAAAGCAAGAGAGACAAAAGACAACACGAGTTGCAGATGCAACAATTAGAGTTACAGTCGGCAACCAACAGACTTGGTGTAATGAAGGTTAGGCAACCCACTGGTGGGGTAGTTGCTAAGATGCCCGAGTTACCCAAATTTATTGATGGAAAAGATGACCTGGACAGTTATTTGCAAAGATTTGAGAGATTTGCTAGGAGTAGCAAGTGGGAGCAAGATAGCTGCTCCACACTTTTTAGTGTGTTGCTAACGGGTAGAGCTTTAGATGTCTACTCTAGAATGTCGGAGACTGCAGCGGTAGACTACGTCCGGTTAAAGGAAGCCCTATTAAAGAGATACAATTTTACAGAGGATGGGTTTAGAGTGAGGTTTAGAAGCAGGCGTGTAGCCAGGATTTTTCGTGGGGGGGTGCGTGTGGGCAGTGAAGGTGCTAACTTCTAGGGAGGTCCGGCGACATGCTCCCCCGGGAAAATTTTAGAAAATCTGGATTGCCTTGGACTGCATTTTGCGCATCTTCATGGTGGAGAGAGAAAACGAATAAAGAGTAGTTAATAGAAGAAGTAAATCGCCACCGCTTGATCTTTTGAAAATATAACACAGGGTTCAAAATAACGGCTGGCTAGTCACTTGTCAAATGGCTGGCCAAATGAACTCAGCTCAGACATACCGAGGTTTTGGCCGGTCAAACATATATGAAACTTGCAAGGCTTCAAACGCGGTACATTATTTGTACGTTAGTGAACTGGTTAAAACTGTTACATCATACACATGCAGTAACATATGTATCAGAGTCAAAGGAATACCAAATATTTTGCTTTGCTTGTGCGGAACCTTTTGCGATAATTCAACATGTTCAATTACAATTCACAGGTCATTTGAAACGGCGCTTACACAGACCATTAACAGTGAAGACTAAACGCACTGGCTTAAGCCGTAACATTAAATTGAATTTTAAAAAATAAAAAAGACAGATATTTGCGAGAACCCGCAAGCGCTAATCCAGTTCTGGCCCCGTTTTTTCTTCGCTCTTCATTGCGCTCCGGGGGGACTAGAAAAAACAGGGCCAGAACTGGACTACATGTAGCAAGCGCAGTGTACATGATGTAATTTATTTTCTCTGTTCTTAGCGCCAGTGAGCACCTCAGTGTCTTCTAGTGATCTTTTTCCGTAGACACTCATGCTAATTGTTTTCTTCACAAAATAACCTTCAATCGCACTGCATTCAGGAATTGTAATATTTTATAAACTGATTCTCATCACAACTGCCGTATTTATCACGATATGTACTTGTAATCGCAAGACCTACACATACATCTATTTTAATACACAACAAAATCAATATAACGCGCTGCAAACACTGGCACGGATAAAGTATGTCAAATCTAGTTTAACATTTATTCTAAAGTTAGATGCCAATGTAAGTTGAATACTGTAAATTCCCTCAAAATACGCTGGCGAAAAATAATTACTAAACCTTTCAACATTTTAAACATAAAGACACTTATAATTTGTATAAATGTTTCAATTTTGTTTTACGTATTATTCAAAACTTGGCCGGTCCACATGACCGCCATGTCCGAAGTTTGACTGATTATTTCCTCATTTTGGACATACACTGACCACTGGCCGGTCATTATTTTGAGCCCTGTAACATGATGTGGCAGAAACAACATGCAATAAGTGTGACATTGCATGGATTTAGAAAACGCCAAATAACCGCAGTACAAGCCAGTATAAAGGTCTTTAGAAGTGATTATACCTAAGAATGCATTTCAGTGTTTGGGAGTCATGCTACCCAATAAGATGACCGAAAGATGACCGCGACTTTTCCTCAATATCGTACTATGACTATCAGTGGATCAGTCGGCAGATAAATCAATAACACGAACATACTTACAAGTGGTCAACAGCAGAAAAGAAAATTTATTTGCCTGCTCAACCTCAGGCATGTTTTCTACACTGTGAAAATTGGATACAGTGACAAATCAGAAGAAAACAGTTCATGTTTGGTATTTTTTTCATAAATTCAGATTTTGTCAGCCAAATAAGTTCTTTCCAGGCGGACCTTTTCGGCCCATCACACCCTTCATGCCTACGCACCTGAGAAGACCTACTATATTTGCAACCTATTTGACCGTCTGCAGTTGTCTGTGTGACCGTCTGCAGTAAAGATAAATTTTGTGCGACCATGTGCAGTTGAATGTGTGAGCATGTAAGATCTGTAAGGCAGTTTTCAAGCAAATATCTGTGCAATGACGTTCAACCATGTCCGAACATGCGTGGTGAAGTTCAACCACGTCCGACTGTGTATGACCATGTGTGAACACAGAATAGCATATCTACGGTGTACATTGTAGTAAAATTTTTTTCAGAAAAGTACACTGTCTGAATAGTTCCGCAGATTGTGCATTGAAATGTTTAATTTGGTTCACATTTTTGATTGAGAAGAGCAAAAGTCTATTTCAAGCTGTGATTGAACTTTAAAAGCAGCTCGACATTCGAGACAAGTTTGTTAATGAGCCTCATTTCATGTTATTTTAGCACGCTTGCTTGTCAGCTTATTCTCCGAAAACACAATCTCAAACTAAATAGGTATACAGTGGATGCCGGAGATGGAGCTGATGATTGTGGCACAGGAGGGCTTGGAGAAAGTAATTAAAAAATAGTTTTTTGTGCAGTGATTACATGTACATTACTAATTGAATCACTAATCATATTGTTCAGAATATGGAGAAAAGTAAAAGTAAAACATGAAAGAATTAGAAAAATGAGATAACTTTTGAATTATCTGTCTTGGTAAGCTTTGACTGAACAATGTCGTTAAATATAGCCATTTATCCTAGGCATGCCACATGTTTTATTCCAGACTATGTCATAAGAAGGGGCGTAAGCAGACTTTGGGCAAATCTGAAAGGCAAAGAAACCAATTTGGTTCCCCTTCGTCATTTTATTTGATTAAAAATTTTAACATAATTTTTATTTCGCTCGATTAGAATTCTGTGTAGATCCGGGCCTACAGGTATAACGACCGCATATGTCCCTGACATACACACAATCATGTATTATTTTATACCAATTTAGTTTTTGCTGAATTAATTAGGATAGTTCGTGATGTATATTAGGATAATAAGGCAACTTTTCCTTACCTGCTTTTTTGTGGGGGTATTTTGTCAATCGTTTGTACAAACTTCTGTTTTGTTTGTAGTATGTATTAGTTATGAATTATTTTTATACAGGCATTGAACTCGAATATTTCTGCTGTTTTTCTGATCAGCATTACATTAAGTAAGTAGGTACAAAAGTAAGTGTTTCATTGAAGTTTAAAACCTTACAGACTTACGGCTTAATTATGATAATCTTTTACAATAATTATAAAAGGCTACTTAGGCTAAAGATTAATAAATAACTATATTATATACATGAGCTAAAACAACAATACAGTAAACACCCGCATATAACTAGGACAAATGGATTAAGAACACAAGGCTGAAATTTGGCCAATAAAGCCCCATTTTCATAACAACAAGATCAGCTTGAAAATTGTAACATGTTCTTTTAAAAAGGAAAAGTTGTCATAATTACAAACATGTAAGTTTATGTTTGCTGGACATCAGATAACTAATATATAACTCTATCGGCTGTCAAGCTGTCTTGTTTTGGTATTGAGTACTTTTTTCCTGCAATAATTATCTAGTTCTATACGGTGAGATTCAATTAAAGTTTGTCATCAACGTAAAATTTTATAAAGAAAAAATTGAGTAAATACAATATAGAATTTTACTGCGGCATCAAATATGCTATTATTATACCTCTAACAACATGTTTTGGATAGTATTATTTATTTACTAAATAAAAATTTAAGAACATTATTTTTGAGAACATTTTGAGGCTGATTTGTCACTGAGCACCCAATAAATAAGAACTCAATCAACCTGACCTCCAAAATTGTGTGTTCTTACTGTATTCGCGGGTCTGTACTTCAAAGTATTGCTTGTAATAAACTGAAGGTGTTATGGAATCTGTTCGTTTCAAATTTAACATTAAAACTACACTTAGATCTGAGGTTAAAACTGCATTTTTTCTGAGGTGGTAAAAATTGGTTGAGCTTGTGGCTGTCCTTCTCAACTGCCTCCTTGAACAGTGTGGTCGTTAAATGTTCCCTTCTCTCCTTGAGTGTAGGCAAATTACTAGCGTTAAGTGCCTCTTTGTAGGAAAGGCTTGGGAATATGATCCAGAGCGCACACTTTTGCAGTCTCTCTAGATCCTCATTAGCAGCATCTTGAGCGTGTACTATTTAGTTTGTTAAGTAGTTATTGAATACCAGTAATAAAAGATGACAGATTGAAGCTATCATAATGTTGTCTCGGTATGTGTACTGGGCTGGCAATTCGCAATCATGATTATTTTCTTAAATATGCAAATTGTAAGAATGTTTGAAAATAGTAACTTTGTGCGACCGTGTCTGACCGTGTGCGGTGGAGCTGTTTGAGTCTTGTTTTTGATTTATCGAACTGATGCGAGAAATTTTCAAATAGATCAAGTTCAGGATTTCACAATTTTAATTGTTTACATGAATCTACATGTTGACACAATTATGTACATGAATTGTAAATTTTTTAAAAGCATGTCAACATTCAGATCTGCAGTTGTTCACAGTATGAATGCTAATTTCCTTCTAAAAAATATAGCAGATGCGCTATTTACAATGGTCAGACATTTGTGAGTGACATTTATTGGATACCTTTGTTTATCTGTCCGATGGTGAGTGAGTGTGTGCAACTGATGATTGGTCGAACATTTGCCAGACATTTGTATGCAACAGTGTCTGACTGTGTGTGACCATGTGTCACCGTGCTCAGCTGCTATCTAGAATGGCTTACCGTGCAATAGAACCACAAGATATATAATAAATTATACAAATATATGTATAACTAGTATATCCCAAGGATAATTATGATAATGCTGGGATTATTTTGGTTTATTTGTGTGAAATAGAATGAAGGGTGAAACGTTACATGCAAATTAACAAAGTTTTCATAGATTTACATGTTTACAGATAAAAAAAAAACAAGGATAATAATCAATTTTTATACCAGTGTATGCTTCAATGTTTTCCTTTTGATTTGTTCCTAAAACATATTTATGTTATTGACAACCATAAACCATAAAAAAGCAAACAATACTGTAAACAGTACTGTCACACTCAATTTTGGAAGTCAGTTTGTGATCAGACATAGGTCTAATGTTTGCCATTTCCACTTGAATAACAATTATAGTAGATGAGGTTGAACTTTCTTTAAAATTCTGATACTCAAGTGTAATCGAAAACCTATAAACACTGCTGGAAAGAGCATGCTATAATTAGCAAAAGTACCAACTTTTAGCTTGCTATCTTGTATAGAGGTGAAGTTATTAGAAAGTACAAATCAATATTTTTGACTTCAGAGTTTTGTGTAGCAATATGCAAATCTTACACCCCGGGAGTGTAATAACTGTGCAGTTTGTAACATAAAAATGTCTACAAAAAGTTTAGTTTTTATTTTGAAATAACTTCGCCTCTATACAAGATTGAAATTCAAAAAATGATACTTTGCTAATTATGACATGCTCTTTCCAACAGTGTTGACAGTTTTTCGATTACTGTATACTTGAGTATCAGAATTTTAAAAAAGTTCGACCTCATAGACCTATTGTTTTTTGTAAGATTTTTCATTTCATTTGATGTTTCAGATGTTGGAGAAAGACAGCAAAAGATAACAATAATAACAAATAGATTTGCCAAATTTAGCGTAAGTATAATTTTTATTATTGATAATTCATAAGCAATTTGAGGATAAAGCCTGTTGGTAGAGCAGAACAAACATGTCACTGTAATATTACCTCTGTTGCTTCGTTCCATTGCTTTCCACCTGCCTGACTTCTCTCTCAATGTCTCGCTTCAATTTTGAAATAGCTCTGTTCTGTTTTGTAATTTCTCTGAATGCATTTTGAAACAAAACAACTGTTAACAATAATACATGTATATTATATCTGTGTTTCTCTCATAAAACACATGGCTGTTTAGTAATTCAAACTGCAAACGATGAGGAGGAGATAGGTTCTAACTTAAAACCTTTAGCTATGACAGTGAAACTTAAAGTTGCTGTAGCCACATAAAGGATCATTTCACAAAAATTAAGTGATGCTGCCACGTGTATTTTTATAAAAAAAATGGTGCAAATAAAATTAAAGTCTCAACTCTATTCGGACCAATATGAAGCTAAGAACTAAACTTTCATACCTTTTCCTACAGTTTATCAGATTGTAATATTGATTATATAGCATGATACATGAATCTCACCTCGTAATAACCATGATCATTGAGCTTATGAAAGTTAATAATTCTTCATTAATTTGTTTCTACAGCATTGTACACGTATACATATGAAAGATGTTTGTTCAACCAATAACACTATAGTTGCCTTTGTCGCCTGATCTCCAAGAATCAAAGCAATAGACAGTGATTTATGGTTTCAAATTATAAAGTACATATTAGAGAAGAATATAACCATAGTTTTGCAATTCTTCAGTGAATGTGTGCATGTATTTAATATAATTTATAATAATAATTATAATACTTTAATATTTGAAGAGCTCGGTGCAAAAACGGCCTAAGTGACGATTTTGGACCAACCTTCACAAAACCTCCAAATTATCTACTTT
>JAOEJI010287779.1:0-11793 GCA_025448255.1 Umimayanthus chanpuru | reverse complement strand
TTGATTGATTGATTGATTGATTAGTTGGTTTGCATGTATATATGTATGTATGTATCACAAGTTGATTAACCAGTTATTCGATTTACAATTTAGTTACCAAAAAGAAGATTAGGCTTGCACTCAATAACATTAAGATTTTAATAGTCCTTTTGCAGCTCGAGGTCACATGGTACAAGGTACGCCATACTGGAAAGCAAAAGAATGTGCCTGACTCAAAAATAAAACACTGATAACTAGAAAAGTGTGATTTTCTTTGTTTACATTTCCCAGTGGAGTCTTGTCACATTCCTTTGCTCTCCAGTATGTCGGATTTTGTCCATGTGACCTCGAGCTGCAAAACGGGCCTATTGCTGTACGTTACTATCAGAACATGGCAAGAACAGTGGATCAAAGACAAATTTACGGACACTGCATACATGCAGCTGGACTCAAAAACGGAAAGTTTGCTGCTGGTCACCCTTAATACATACAACTGTGCCGCTTACTGACCTTCTTCTTGGAGTAATATCTTTATCCATTTTCTGCAACAGTCCCAAGTCTTTCCTTAGACATCGCCTCGAGCGACCAAGGGAGTCTACATAATCAACCCTTAGAAGGAAGGTACATATTGGTGTCAAAAGAGATACTACTTTTTCAGCCGAGAGTTACAAGGAAAAGGAACAGCAGCACCTGTCATGTGAGTATGAAGCGTTTTCAGCAATGCGCTGTTGTGACATGTTTTCTTAATAACAGTTTACTGATTCGTCATCTGGAGTTAACTTAGACAGCGTTATAAAACCTTAAACATCAGTGTTACGTAGCGCATTCGTTATTTCCAATGATGTTGATTGAACTTGTTTAGTTCTAAGGTTTTTTTGGCGCAGTGGTCAAGCGCCAGCTAGTTTATCTGACTCACAAACTACAGATCGTGAATTCAAACACCGGCCTGACCACTGTACCATGTCCTGTCCAGGGGGACTCATAGACTCTCATCCGCTTAACACTATGGAAACAGAAGCAACTTTCCTTTTCGCAAACAGTCGTTGCCATTTGTAACAGTCGATGTCATTTCGAACAACAGTCTATTGTTGTTTTCTTGAAGAAGACCAAGTCTTGATTGAGGAAAACACATAATACTAACCCTGACCCAAACCTTTACCGTAATCCAAACCAAAATTAACTCTAAAAGAAGAAACTAAATAAAAAAACAAAACCCATAAAAACCAGAGTTACTGTATTTCTTTTAAACCTGTGACCGCCAGCATTCTAGTAGCTTCTAGTCCTATACACTACCACTACGCCAACAACTCGATACAGTGCCATTAACATTGTTTTTACTGTAAATATACCACAAATGGCTTTGACTGTTGTTGGAAATGGCATCGACTGTTATAACTGGCATCGACCGTTTACGAAAGGGAATTTTGCAAAACCGAAGATGAGCACCAGTCTTATGAGCCAATTGACTCGGTAAAGGATTTAGCTCAACTAAGTTTGAACAGAACAACTAACTACATGTGGTGGTGCGGGGGGAGGGGGCAACTGTCTCTCATTACATGTAAATGAAGAGCTTGGTGCAAAAACGGCCTAAGTGACGATTTTTGGTGACTTTTTAATATACTGGGAAATTTGGGGTTTTTTTTACAGCTGCACTGTATTCTGGGCTAATGGTACATAGCAAATAGGTTTTCTGGTAATTTGGAAGACGTGCCATGAAAATAAGTGGGGAAAGGGGGGGGGGGGGGAGTTGGTCCCTTTTGAAAGAATGAACCAGCCACAGCTTACCCAGGGGTTTGGTGATCAAACTAAGATGGCAGATGCCCATTTTCTTGTTTCAGTTGTTTAGTCAACACCTTTCTTAAGCATTTCTGTTTGTTGATTTTGGTTTCAGTTGTCGCAGACTACGAAGCAGAGCCCGGGAGAGATGGGGTTGCTAGTCTAAAAAGGTGGCTGGGCTGAGAGTTACCAATAAAACAAAATCTGCCATTTTGGAGTGAAAAAAGCTTCTGGAACACCTTTTCCTGTCTAGGTAATATCTATGGCTGAAAGTATAGTTTGCAATTTATTTTTTTTGTTTAAAGTCAAATCCACCAAGGGCAAGAGCAGAAGTGTTTTTTACCCCCAGCAGAGATTATAGGAATTTCTTGGCATTTTGGAAGCTATTCTTTCCTGGTCAAAAGTAAACTAACTTGGTAACGTTTGGGTGGTAATTCCATTCGGACTACAGAACAATGTATTGACTACATACATGTAACACGAGTGCTTTGGCCACAGAAAGTAGATAATTTTGAGTTTTTGTGAAGGGTGGTCCAAAATCGTCACTTGGGCCGTTTTTGCACCGAGCTCTTCAAATATTTGCAAGAATGTGCCTCAAAATTGGCTTGAATATATTAATATAATATCGACAATGCAGGATAAGCACGCTAAACAACAATGTTGAACAAAACCAGTGCTGTTTTAAAACAGCTTCACACTCACCATTGCTCGTCAGGATGAGCGGGTTCTGTTCTATCAGATGATGTCGCCTCCTGTTCTGAGCTAACATCCAACTAATGAGAAAGAAGAGTATAACATGCTGCAATGGGATTCTCGGCTGATAAACACTTCTTCTCTTAAATACAGTCTTATCTCTGTTTAGAGTTGAAAGGTGAAAATTCTGTTCACAGACAGGCATGTAGCCAGGATTTTTCGTAGGGGAGGGGAGTCAAGGGGCATGCTCTCCTGGGAAAATTTTAGAAAATTGGTATTGCCTTGGACTGCATTTCAGGCGTTTTCATGTTGGACAAAGCGAGAAATAGAATATAGTAGTCAAAAGAAGAAGAAAATCGTCACCGCTTGATCTTTTGAAAATACCAACAACATAGGGCTCAAAATAATGGCTGGCTAGTCACCTGTCAAATGGCTGGTCGAATCAAATTTAGCTCAGACATACCCAGGTTTGGCCATTCATACATTTATTTAACTTTCAAGTCTTCAAACGCAGTAAACTATCTGTACATTAGTGAACTGGTTAAGACTTTCAACCATATTTGAAACACCATACACATGTCGCAACATGTGTCAGCTAAGTGTCACAGGAATACCAAATTTTTTGCTTTGCAGTTGCAACCCGCAGGTCATTTTAAGCAGCTCTTACTCACAGCCATTGACAGTAAACGATACGAAGTCATAAAAACTAATCAGTTAAGGATGCGTTAAATTGCTCCTGTCAGACTTAACTTGCTGGCTAGAGTATCATTAAATTGAATTAAAATAAAAAAGACATCTATTTGCGAGAACCTGCAAGTGCAAGAGTACATGGTCTAATCTATTCTTTCGGTTCATTAGCGCAAGTGGGCACCTGAGGGGATTTTTTTTTTCTTGGATTTTCGCAGGCCTTGACAAACATACAAAGTATTTTCTTCACAAAAAAACTCAATCGAACAGCGTTCAGGAGTTTATAAACTGATTTTCTGTTTCGTTTAACAGAAAATCTTTGTAAATTACATGTATCTTTCAAAATGTTTTACAATCATCACAACTGCTGTATATATCACTAAATGAACACGTAACTGCAAGACCTACAGATACATGTATTTTTTTAATATACACACAGCGATCACTGGCACGGATAAAGCATGGTTTATAGAGTCCAAAGAAATCTTTATTTGATTCACCTATTTGCGAAACAATAGACCAGAAAAGTGCGATCAAATGAGCAAAGAATGTTCTAGTTTAATATTTAATCTTAGATGCCCACACAGTCGAGATAGACTAACGATTGAGTTAACAATTTGAGTTAAGTTTGAGTTAAGTTTGAGTTAAGATTGAGTTAAGATTGAATTACCCAAAATTCAATATAAATAATATAATGACGTTGGCAAAGTGTTAAAATTTTGAAAATTGATGTCTTTTGTCAAAATAAACGGGAAAACAAAACAAAAAACATGCTGTAAGTTGTGCCATTATGACAACCATAGCAATAGACCTTCTGTTTACACTATACTGGATATAAAAACCATAGTGGACAGATCTAATCTAATCTAACAGGCGCTAACCTCACACACCACTAGTTCCATTAGTATTAACCTCACACACACTCACACTCTTGATCCACTAGGTTCAGTTGTTGTCTTCATCTGACTCAGCGAAAGGAAACTCAAATACAATATCAACACTGTTAAAAAATTTTGAGTCGGTAAGCGACAGTATGCTGTTACATGTACTGCACAAGCTACAGATAATATTATTATGTATTACCTTCCCATAAACTTTCCTGTGAAAATCAACCAGAAACCGCCCTTCCTCCTCATTCTCTTCTTCTGTGTAAAAAAAAAAAATTGTACATGTTGTCAACGGTTCAACGGTTTTTATTTACCACATGTACACATTACATAAGAAAATGAATATAAAAAATGAAAAAAGGTGGAGGGAACAGGATTTACAACCCTACGGGTTAGACTAGCAAACCTGCTCCCTTCTTATTTTAAAATAAGTCAAAAGGTGATAGTGTAAAGCGGCAATGTAAAGCAGAATAAGTAATTGAAGTTTTTATTTACAGCTAAAATTTTTCAATAGTCAACATGATAAGATTTAAGTTATGTAAGGCTTACATAACTGAAATCTTATTGAATACTAAAAGATATGCGGCTTAGACGAGTTTTTCCAGACAAATAAAGACAAATTTCAGCTATTGGCTTAGGAGAAGTCTTTATATTTTTTCCTAAATGCTTCAACAGACTTGCTGTAGCTCTTACTTCATTTGAAGTTTCATTCCAGGTCTTACAGATGTAACTGCGGCATACTTTACACCAAACTGACCATAACTGAGGTTAACACGTGGGAGGAAAAGATTTTTGGTTGTTTTTGAATGTGTTTCATAGTTATGAATGCCCTTTATTGTTTCTTCTCCTTGGCCAATTGGTGCACTTTTGGCTCTGAAAATATGTCTTGCTACAGGAACACAGGTAGAGACAGAAAAATTCCACTTAGATTTCCATGAAGAAAGTAGAATACATTCATAAATGTTTGTATGAAAACACCCAACCCAACGTACTGATCCTCTGGTGCTGATCATTCACACAGTGGCACATCATTTTGATATGAGAATAAAAACTATAACAATTTATTCTCCACAAAATGTTAAAAATGAAAGTATATAGTAGCTTCCAATGACATTGTACATGTATACATGCAGCAGAATTGGGGGTACATGTACAATGTATGACAGTAGCATTTTCTCGTAGTTTGATGAAAAAAAAAAACGAAAAAGGGGGGGCGGGTGAAAGGGTCTGTGGATCACCGGATTGGGCCAAAAATTTCCTTCGGATTGCGGATTTCAACAAAAATGATCTGCGGATCCAATAAATCTGATGGATTCAGATTTTGGCAAAAATGTAGTGTGGATTATGGATTGAAAGCATAATTCTAAACGGCAATCCAACCATCCATTACTTTTATGACTGAACATTATCTATCCCATTGTCTTTATTGCATAAATTACAAATTTGAACTTTCTAATGTGCTAAGACGAGTTTGTCAGTAGTCAAGCAAAGCTCTAACTTTATATACCTTTATGTGAATAATTATTAAAAAGCCCTTTTTTATCATTTTCCGCCAAACCTTTTGCGGATTCGGATTTGACTTTAAGAAACTCTGGATCGGTGGATTTGGCACTGAAATTGCGCTGATCAGCAGATCCTGTACCCCCTTTCACCCCCCCCCCTCAAAAAAAAGATGAAAAAAGAATTGTCTTAGTTCACAAATTGTTACAAATTTAAAAAATGCACATGGCATCAACCAAATAAACTGATCTAAAAGTCATTTACTTTTGAAGAAATCATGTGTTCGTGTTTGAATCGCAATTCAAATCATTGTGGCTAAGATCAAATTGGCACAGTGCGTGTGTAGTTAATGGAAGAAACCATCGATCTTGGCATTATTATCATTCTCATTCTCATTAGTATTATCATTACAGTGCATCCTCAACAATCCATACCTTGATTATCCGAACCTCGATTATCTGAACAACAAACTTGGGTCATTCTTTTTTCTTATTCCAAACAGATGTTCGATTAACCACAGTGAGTTGAAACGTGGTTTTGTCAAGTGGTCTGAATGTTTGTACAACAGTGCGAACTTGCTGCTGAAAAGTGAGAAAGTGGTCACAAGCAAAGCACAACTGATGAAGTTTCTTTTCATTGACTTTTAAATTTTGTTGACAAATTAATTCTGTTGTGATTATCATCATGAGTGTAACTATTAGACACAAAAAGTAACTTTCTTTTCTGCTGTGGTTTTCTCTTTAGTCATGCCAAAAAAACTACAGTACCCTTTAGGGGGCATTGAAAAGGGTCAAAAACTTAAAAGTCATCCTCGATTATCTGAATTTTCAGCTTGTTCAAATAATTGAGGATGTACGGTATTATTATTAAATAATTGTTGTTATTATTATTATTATAATTATTATTATTTCTATTACCTTCTATTTCACCTTTTGCCATCTTCTCATAAAGTAATGCTTTGGCTTCAAGCATACGTCTGTACAAAAAATAAATGGTAATTTCTCTACATACATGTACAAGCTTACGATACTAATGTGCCTATCAATGTTAACCTTGAGAAGGGAGGCAGGTAAGTCAGACAGGTGTTGAGCATTTGATCAAGCTTCCCTTCCCAAGAGTTGAGCATTTGACCTGAGTACAATGCAAGACCAACATGTATGACCAAATTGACATACAACTCATTATGTCAGCCATTTTTGTTCCTGTTTCAAGTGGAGATTCTTCCAATACCTTTCATCTGACAGAGTACAGGGTATGAAGAGTTTTTGTTGTTCAAAACTACATAGCATTATCATTACTGGCAACAGATCAATGGTTTAAACCCATGAATGGAAAGGGGGAGGGGGGGGGGGCATTTTGATCCCCCAAACATTTTTACAAGCTGAAATAAGAAGTGTTAAAGGCAATCAAAATGAACCTTTCAGTACCTGCAGTCAAAATCAGAATAAATCCTTTAATGATAATTGGATGATGTAATCACTTATAATTTATGCATACAGTGTAAATCAAGTTGAACCAAGAAACACTAACTTTTTGACAAAATCCTTTCCACTTTCTTGTTTTCCATTCTGTTCTTCAATAGTTTCCTATTTGAGCATGTAAATACATGTTTTCTATGAATTTCAAAAAAATCTGTTGTAATTTTTCAAAAAATATTCGGTAATAAAAAAAATCCAAGATGGCAAACATGTTGTGTATTAAACTTGATTCAGTGATGTCATGGAAAGTAATAAGCTAGGCCAATGTTGCTTGCAAGCCAAGTGGTCAGTTTCATGTGTAGCCTGAACCATTTGGAAAATCTTGGGTGTGGTCAACTTGACCCCCTTGCCCACTGATGTTATGATCATTATAAAAATTTTAGGGTTGTCCTTTACAATACAACACAATTTATTATCTTTCCCTATTGGGATTATTAAAGTAAATTCACAATAGTTCAATAGTTCAAAAAGATTTACATACATTTTAAATGTTTACTTTTAATTAAAAGTTAAAACAAAGCCTTTGCAGCTTGCTTAAAATGTTGTAGAGTTTTGCTATTGTTCGTATGGTTGTTGAGCAGTTCCAAGTTTTTACGTTCCGATGGAAGAAAGACTGCTATCTAGACAGTTGAGGTCCTGAGTCTTTCAATATTTAAGTCACTGGACTGCCTTGTGTTGTAGCGATGTATGTCTGATCTTACTGATAATTTAGTACAGGGGTGGTCCGGTGCTAAATTGTTCTTGCATTTGCACATCATTTCATTATAACAGCTATGATTCTTCTCGATTGGCATCCACCCTAATACTCGAATAACATGGGAAATATTGTTTCTTTGCACCTGTTAAAATTATTCTTGCTGCAAAGTTTTGCAGAAGCACTTGGTAGTTTGTTAAATACTAATTAAAAGAGTTTAAAATGATCAATATTACATGTAAAGGTGCTTCAATCAAATAAATGATAATTATATTCTGTTGATTTAACATAATGTGGCAAGCGAGGAGGAGGTTAGTGACTGGATGTGGTTGTTAATAGAGTTGAGTATTGCTCCAAGGTCTTTGCAAGATGAAGTGTGAACCAACTCTGTTCCCATAAAGGCCACTAAACTACAAGTAGTACAGACTCTACAAGGGAAATGTACCGGGATTTATGTAGAGTCTTTTCTTCTTCAGAATCTTCTTTGTTGTCTTTTGTAGTCAGAGATTTGTATGTAACAGCTACCTTGTTTGATTTAATCCATACTGGTGGCTTCTATGAAACACAATAATAAATTAAACACTCAACAGGTACATGTAATTATGAGATATACCATTATGTAATACAGTGCATCCTCGATTATCTGAACCTTGATAATCTGAACCTCGATTATCCGAACACCAGACTTGGGTCATTATTTTTTTATTCCAAACAGATATTCGACTAACCACAGTGAGTTAAAATGTGGCTTCGTCGAGTGACCTGAATGTTTTGATGTTTAAAACGAGATAAATTATTAAATACCAAACAAATGTCTTTTTTTCACATACATTACAATCTCCTTTTTTACCTTATCATTGCCCCAGTCCATTATCTTGCTACATAATTTATCCATTTTTATGGTGATTTTAGCAATCAATTCAGTCAAAAGGTCATCCTTGATTATCCGAATTTTCAGCATATCCGAATGGCCCATCTTTAAATTGAGTTCATGCAGCATGTTCGGATAATTGAGGATGCACTGTTCACTTAAAATGTAAGTGCGAAATACATGTACATGAAAGTGTGCTGGGTAAAAATCAACAATCCACACCATAACTTACTCCAGATGCTGTGTCAGCTAGCCAACTACATGTATCAGCTGACACTTCACTGACATTTCACCGATACCTCACTGACAAAGACCTTCCAACTTCTAAATCCCCAAACCATGGGGACTGTAGATTTCTAAATGCAATACTAGCAATGTTCAAACTATTTGGTTTGTCATTTTATATCAGTGCTTTAGTTTCATACAAGCAGTATTTGTCAGAAATTGTCAAACTTTCTTTCTTAGAGTATCTGCTGTCTGACAGAAAGCTGACCAAAAGACAGCCAACAGTTGGGTTGGCCAATAAAAATCTGACAAACAGCCAACAGTTGGCCAACAAAAATCTGACAGACAGTCAACAGTTGGTCAACAAAAAGCTGACTGACAGACAGTCAGCAGTTGGCCAACAGAAATCTGGCAGACAGCCAACAGTTGGCCAACAGAAAGCTGACCGACAGCCAACACATAGTTGGCCAACAGAAAGCTGACAGTCAGCCAACAATCAGCCAACAGACAGCCAACAGGGGGGAGGGCACTCTTCAGTTTGACTTGTACATAACATTACCATGAGATATACTGTGAATACACTCTACATATAAGCGTGAAATATTAGAATCCACTCAATATGTAAGTGTGAGATGTAATAGCATCTTATGTGTATTAAAGTGTAAGTTATATGATAAACTCTGCATATATGTGAGGCATGATCCACACTGCACTAGATGCTTTCTGAAGGAAATATGTTATAAATTATAATACAGTTTTTTTTTCAGATAAACGCCTCATGCTTTAAAATTATTTGGGCGCTTTGTATTTTGAATTTGAAAAACCATTGCATTGCCAAAAGTATCGTCTTACCCGTGACTGATTTTTGGTTACGTTCTTTCCTTGAGCATGTTTATCTCGTTTGAACTGCTCTTCCTTTCTGAAAAGCTCAGCTTTCAGGTCAACCAACTGTAAGAAAGAAATTGAATCTTTCAACAAATTTAACTGAACTTTTCTGCAGTAACTTCCTGGCATCAAATACTATGTACATACATTTACATAAAAACAAACAAATATAAACTTATACCAAAGTACGCGAAAACTCACAGAAGATTCGTTCACATCAAGGATTCTTTTTGCGGCCATCTTGGTTGATTCAAAAATTGCCAGCTACTTCATATCACGCATCATTTCATATCCTTAGTTGACGTGTGTTATTCGGACTATGACAGCACGCCACGTGCCTTTAGCACCGCAAATCACGGCTGCATCACCCATAAACTACAAAGAAATACAATAAATCACCACTGACCAGGTAGAGAAAACCGACAGTTACACAAAGTCACAGAAGTTTACTGAATATCGATCAAATTCCCGAAGGGAAACCGGCGTCGAGCCGAAGATCAAGATGGTAACCGGATGTCACGTGACGTCACGTCAGTTTGGAGGATGGAAACAAGTGACGAGCGACACAAATGAAGGCACAACTCATCTGAATGCCAGCTGAATAACGTGCAGCTACTTTTGCGAGATTTTGTTAAGAATTAACTCCTAAATTTTGATTTGAAAAATGTCGAATTTGCGTAAGAGGAAAAGATCTTTAACTCCGACTTCTCCGGTGACTCAGGAAGAGACTGAGAATGAAGAGAAAAGCGATGATGTTTTGGCAGTTGGTAACACTAACAAATTCACGGCCGCACTGAACATCCTAAACATTTTGGTTGGAGTGGCTATAGCTGTCGTTATCGGAGTTAAATATGCACTTTATGCACGGCAAATTCACGAAAACGACATGTGGTTTTCCAACATTGGGGTAAGTAAAATGTATGGCGAGACAGAATTAATAGATCGATGTAAATGTACTGTGTGTCCAGACTGTTGACATATACCTTGCACCTGTATCGAGTTTACAAACTTTTAAAAAGAAACTGAAAGGTTGATCATGAAAAACATTGATCAACATAAAACAAAAATCTAATGAGATATCCTTATTCGGTTTAAACAGTAGCCACTATTAATGAACACTTTTCTATTTTTTGCATTTGATTTCTTTATTATATAAATTTCAAAGTATATTTCCTTTCTAAATACAACATTTTGCTAATGCAAATTTTTGCAAGATCCATTCCCTTGTGGGGGCTAAAAGTCGTTACTCAATCAAATTTTGGCTCATTAATTCATTACAAACATTGCATTTAGCACCCACGAATGGATCTAGCAAAATTTTGCATCAGGAAAATGGTGTATTAATATATATAATGAGGCTCTATATTTAGGACAAGGGAAATACAACAAGATGATGTACACACAGATCTCAAAGCGTATTTTGTGTTTTCCATATTCAACCTTTATTGCATTAGCCATTAGGTTTAAATACTGCCAAGCAAATATGAAAGATCTATGTTGTATAATTTTAAATAGTGTTATTCTAAATGAATGTATCTGAAGCCCTGGGTATCTAAAAAGTGTATAATTTCAGGCAGTGAGTGAATCAAACCAAGCTAAAATTATTTGTGTTGAACTACACTGTGGTACTGTGCAGCAGAATACATGTATGTGCAGTTTGAGTTTTATTTTAATTTCAGTAAAATTTTATTTAGTTCAATTCAATTTAAACTTAATTTTGGGATGTTTTTTCAATTCTAATTTAACTTGATTTAATCGTTTATTTTATTTTTTATTCTAATTTTTTGTTATATTTGGACTAGATAAAAAAGTCCTGGGGCTGACTGGTTACCCTGGCACCTAACCTTAACTTTTTTTCATTTCCACCCTATAACTTTTCAACAAAAGTTAAAGTATAGGTTTGATTAATTAATTTATATATATAATGATATAATTATGATAAAGGTAAAATCTAAAATTTTCCAGAGTGCTCAATGGCTTATGCCAGAGCTGGTTAAAAGTAAGATTGTAAAGATGGCATTTTTAAGAACTCTCTGAAGAAGGAGCAATCCCAAAACTCTGAGTAAGAGATTTTTAAAAATGCCATCCTTATAATTTATCTTTTATATATGTGTGTGT
>JAOEJI010287668.1:0-11793 GCA_025448255.1 Umimayanthus chanpuru | reverse complement strand
CACTGTAGTCAAATCATTCACGATCTTCATCTTACCATCCATCATACTGTAACTGATATTATTTCCAGATCTTTTGTAATGATCTGTTTTCTATAAATAGTAACTACGTTGTATGTTTTCCTTTTATTATTATTACTATTTTTGCCTTCCTTTTTTGACATTACCGTTACTAAACATTTACAATGAAAATCTTTAGCCAACTGTCCAATCCAGCTTTTTGCTATTACAGATTGCTGAGTACCAACATTTCTGGGTTTTTTCTAATTTTCTAATTATACATATAAAGACCACTTTCATAATATGCCCCAGTGACCATAAATGATAACTTCAAATCAAGGTCAAGCTTCAAGTTCTATACAATTGCTGTATTTTGGCCTTTCTGGCCTCGACTCAAAGTTTTTGTTTATGGTCACTGGAGCGTACTATGAAAGTGATCTGTATCATAAATGGTACTAAATTATAAAAATTTCATTGTCGTTGTTGTTCTTCTTGTTGTTGCACTATTGATCAGCAACAAATATTTGTGTACTCAGTTCTTGAATGCATCAATACTGGATCCACTACTACTGAGACATACCCATCATGACTCTCACGAATAGCCAGGCCGTAGGGAGTGTTTCCATCCTTGTCCTTGATATCAAACGATGCACCTTTCTGCAAAAACAAGATCAGAACATATTCTTTGATACGGCGCGAACCGCCTTCACAAAGCAGCATGGGTTTTCTTGTAATAACCACGTGGTGAGGCCCAGCTCAACGAGAGTTACTCAGTTGTCACGGCAGGATCAGACGTCGAAGAGCGCCAAAAGGTAGCGGGTATAGTAAGAGAAAAACGGAGCTTCGATTGATTATCAATTCAGAAGCCATTCAATCAGCCCGGGGGGAGTAAAATCCTACTGGACATGACGGGGATAATCGTTGTACCTTTTATTCCTTATAAATGTCAGAGACACAGATTGGTTAACAACATGATTTTGAAGAGCATATTGTTTATTTTGGCCGACATAGTGCCAGTTTCAAATGACATTACAAGGGGTCAGAAGAAGCTATTTGCCAGTCCAAAGTCTTGCTAGTAATATTAGTATTCCCATCAATCCACAATGCAAATTTGTATAGAAAATCTGCAACAAATTTTTATTCCAACTAAACAGTCATGTAACACGGTATCATTTGCAGCCAGCCAGTCATACATTTCATATATTTACGAGAAACCGGTTCTTCCCAAACTACTATGCATCAAGAACCAAGGACTGTTAAAACAAATTCTATCAAACAGCGCACCTACAATTATGCTACACCTGTTTAAAGTTGGCCTGCAACCGTTCTCTAACTATTTACCACAAAATGGCGCCTAAAACTTGTCAGTAAATACATGTATACAGAATACCTGAATCAGGTTCAGCCCGCAGATTGTTGCACCTCGAAGCGCCGACCGATGAAATGGTGTTTGTCCATACTTATCTTGGGTGTTGATGAGCTTCTGAACATCAAGTCCTTGTTCAGCCATTGCATCACATAACAGACTCACAACAGACATAGGGTCAGCTAGACTGTAATCTGTGTGTCTAAAATATCCAGGAAAACTGTATTAAAAGACTGACGTTGTCCGTGTAAAAATCAGTGAAGCAAAATATATTTCTTTTGCCTCTGCTCCTCGATAAACTCAAGATCTTTTTATGGATGTCTGGAGCATTCGAAAATCTTCAAAAATGCTTTTCGACATACTGAATAGCTCAATCCTAGGATCAGTGGCAGGCAATGTATATTGGATTTATGTTTGTATCTGCGCTTGTGCTTACTGAGAAGGAAAACAATCGACCATATGATGAAAGTACAGAGGACAAGAAGTCAAGCAAAATATAGTAGAGAAAAGCGTATAGTTGAGGAAGCAAGCAAAAAGTTTAACATAAAGCAACACACGAAAAACAAAGACGAAAAAGTAAATTTGCTAGTTCTCGTAGTTTGGCACAGATGGTTACTTCTCATATTTTTCATTTTTTTCTTCACTTATCTGTCTGTTTTATGTTTGTCTCTTGTCCTAGACGTTTCGGCATTAGTAGTGCCCTCTTAATGCAGTTCATGAACTAATGATGCCGAAATATCCAGGACAAGAGAAAAATTTAAATCAGACAGATAAGTGAAGAAAAAGAAGAGAAATAAAAGAAAAGTAAAAGCATGTGAAAACGCCTTAAATTAGGGAGGAGATGAAAAAGGCACCTACAGATAAAACAGACAATCAAACCACAAAATAAACCAAGGAAAACTAAATAAAACATTACAATGAAAATAATCCTCGCCTTCCAAGTTTTACGAATGCAAAATGTCAGGGCATCCTCACCAAGTTTTATAGATTTTCGGGAGGTGTAGCAGACAACCACTTCAAGGATTTTCAAGAACCTCGATTGATTTTAAAGGACTTTCCACGGTTTTCAAGGATCGTGGGAGCCCTGACTGTATGCTAGCCGTGACTTCCACTGCCTCACCCAGTTTTGCGGATGCAAAGTGCAGGGAGATCCTCAGTTTTTAAGTTTTACGAATGCATAGTGCAAGGGGATTTTTACTTTTTCATTTTTAGGAACAAATGATGAAGGGGGATCTTCACCTTTTCAGTTTCACGAATACATAGTGAATGGTGATCCTCACCTTCCCAGTTATAGGAACGCATAATGAAGGGGGATCCTTACCTTCCCAGTTTTACGAATGCATAATGCAGGGGGATCCTTACCTCAGTCATAGGAACGTATAATGAAGGGGGATCCTCACCTTCCCAGTTTTACGAATGCAAAATGTAAGGAAATCCTTATCTTTCCAGTTTTGAGAAAAGCATAAAATAGGGGGATCCTCACCTTCCCAGTTTTACCAATGACTTGTCAAAGGGGATCCTAACCTTCCCAGTTTTACCGATGACTTGCCAAAGGGGATCCTCACCTTCCCAGTTTTATGAATGCACAGTGGAAGGGGATTATCGCCTTCCCATTTGTACGAACGTATAGTGCAGGGAATCCTCTTTCTCGCCATATTACGAATGTATAATGAAGGGGAATCCTCACCTTCCTAGTTTTACGAATGCATAATGAAGAGGGATTCTCACTTTTTTAGTTTTACGAATGAATAGTGAAGGACATCCTCCCTTTCCAGTTTTACGAATGCATAGTGAAGGGGATCCTCACCTTCCCAGTTTTACCAGTGCATAATGAGGGGAATCCACTCTTTCCAGTTTTACGAATTCATAGTTAAGGGGATCCTCACCCTCCAGTTTTACGAATGCATAATAAAGGGAATCCTCCCCTTCCAGTTTTACGAATGCATAGTGAAGGGGATCCTCAGTTTCCCAGTTTTACGAATGCAAAATGAAGGGGAATCCTCCCCTTCCAGTTTTACGAATGCATAGTGAAGGAGATCCTCACCTTCCCAGTTTTACCAATGCATAATGAAGGGGAATCCTCCCCTCCTAGTTTTACGAATGCATAGTGAAGGGGATCCTCATCTTCCCAGTTTTACCAATGCATAATGAAGGGGAATCCTCCCCTTCCAGTTTTACGAATGCATAGTGAAGGGTTCCTCACCTTCCCAGTATTACGAATGCATAATGAAGGGGAATCCTCACCTTCCCAGTTTTACGAATGCATAGTGAAGGGGGATCCTGCCCCGGATGTCAACAGCGCCACAGTCAGCACCATGCCTGATCAGCAAGTCTTCCACCTCCATGACTACCTCGTAGCCCCCAGTCGTGGTATCCACCGCGTAGTGCAGAGCAGTACGTTTGTTGCAGTCGGTCGCATTCACTTTGGCTCCAGCATTAAGTAGTGCAGTGGTGATTTTCAGAGGGGTAGAATTACTATCTGTTGAGCATAAAATTATTATTTTAAGCTCGAGTGGAGAAAGCAGAGTCGATGAGAGTTGATGAGAGCTCACTTTCCTTGGACCGCCAACCCTCATGCAACCTTGACTCTAGAGTGCTCTCGTCAATTTTGAACTTGTTCAAAATTCGATGAGAGTTGATGAGGCATTTACACGTTTCTGGAGCAACTCTTGCCAACTCCCAAGGATTCTCATCCTCTTTGACTGCGTGCATGAGAGTTGGGAAAAACTCTCATCCAAATCAGGTCGCTCAATTCTCATACAGCTCTCATGCTCATTTGGCACAGCCTTTACTACTTTCATCATCTCATCAACTATTCATTTTTTACCTCACAACGTACGAAAAGTAACTCGTGTGAAAAAGGAAGTTGATGACAAATTCGTAATGCTTTTGTAAAGTTTGGGATTAAAAGGGAGAGCCGGTTAATTTTACGAAAGCCATGACCAGCCGAAACCAGCCCGATAGCACTGGTTAACTTTATGAATGTTTCAACAACAACAACAACAACAACAACAAATCATTTATTTCCACAATCTTCAAATTATAAATCAATTAAATACTACATGAGTAGGGCAGAATTTTAGTGGTTGGACACCTAAAATAACTATAGAGAAGCTAATCTTGTCAGGTGCCCATTCCATTTTAAGTAAATAATTATGTGTCTATGTATCAGGAAAGGGTCAGGCATTCAGTTCTAGAAAAATCAAAACAGTATAGGTTCTCAATAAAACACGTTTTAAAGGCTTTTAAACGGTTACTTTTCAAGATGCGTTTCATATTCCCTTACACATTTTGTACGAGGCTAGTTTGATTTGGTTTGGCCGAGTGAAAATTCAATTGGGCCAGTAACAAAAATGTTAATTTCGACCCCTGCAACTCAACCAGTCAGTACTTTACTTCACAATGTTACCTCGTGAGACTAATTCTTCAGACTCACCAGGAGTGTTTGTGACAGCATAAGCCAGCGCAGATGCAGAAAACTTGCCATTAGGAATGTTGGGGTCTGCGCCAGCGTTCAGTAGCTCGACAAGGATGTCTGGTTTGCAAGTCTTCCTGAAGTCAAATTCAGAATACTTGTCAGTTACAGCTTTTCAAATTAAAGTTTGAATTAAACACCGTAGAAGCTATGTCAAGCCCCCGGAGTTTATTCAATTTCAGGCCTTATGAAAAGGGGGACTTACTAGATGTGGTGGTGGCGGGGGTTACTGGATAGGAGGGCTTACTTGCCAGGGGAGGTTCATTCAGAAGTGGGATCCTTACCTGGTTCAAACAGTGATTCATATCGGCAAAATGGGTGTATAAATGCATAGGAAAGGCTGATACGTCCGACAACTAGCGAAGTGTAGTTCACTATCTGTAAGCACCGCCTTGTTTACCTCCAACTCATACATACTTTTAGTTTTTGAAGGGGAGGAGTTAGCTGATTACATAAATGAACGCCAAAGGGAAAGAATATAATTACAATTATTACTAAAACTATTACTATTACGATTACCAGCACTAGTACTAGTACTATTATTATTATTTACTAATTTTATCATTATTGATATAATTGTTATTAGAAAATAGATTCAGTAAAACGCGCGCTCTGATTGGCTGAGAACCATTTTCTAAATCTGGATATAAAACATGAATGACGTCACGGCAAAGACGAAGTTTTGAAAACTGCGAACCGTCATGAGCTTGCAAGTGAACAATCCTGCTCAAAACAACATTTCAACTTTTATGAATGAAAAACATTTTTGCCAAGGCTGTGATTGGTTTCTAGTGTGTTATGCAAGAAGACGGAAGAGTAACGTGGTCAATTTTGGCTCGTTTAGAACTCAAGTATCAAAAGATGGCTGCTGTTATCGAGGTCAGTTGTAGTGAACCGCCTTTTGACAGCTCTGTATTTTCTTTCAGTTATACCAATTACGACACATTTGCTCAGGTCCTAATAACTGTGAATGGCGTACTGTTTTTTAATTGCTGCATTGTTAAATGTAAATAAAAACTAAAACTAAACTTTTTAATAAAAAAACGGCTCACATCACTTCGAAAGTGTGTTCGTTGTCAGTCGCACTTCAAAGAGAAAGTTTCAAACAAAATTACTCCAATATTGTTGTTGTACTTTGAAACGTTTTGTGTCAAAACCTGATTGTTTTGTTTGTGCTTTGTAAGTTGTTAAATAGCAGTAATAATTATTAATTATAAAACCATTATCATTGCAGTTATTATTGTTGTTCTTACTACAGCTATTATTTTTATTATTTTTAACTATTACTATTATTGTTATTGTCAACGATACCTTAGATATTCCTAGTTTTATCTCCGTAGAATGTAAAATATTTTTAGTATTTTTCTATATAATATTACTATGAAGATAGGTTTTGTAAACTATATCTACTCACATGGCGGCTAAAACTACGGGGGGAGAAAAGGCGTCATCTTCTTGACCAGACAACAGGTTGAGGTCCGCACCAGCTGAAATCTGCAAACCAGTAACATAACGTAAAATTTACATTTACCTGGTTACTTATACAGTTAACTGCTTCCATAAACGCACAGATCAGATTCCCGGCATCCTTTGCGAGCTTTAGTGACCTTTCCATAGGTATGAGATTGTTATCTAAAATCCAGTTACATAGAAAGCAGGGTTAAAAATAGCGGCCGGCTGTAGGGTACAGTAGTATCCTGACCATTACTGGCTGTTTCTCTTCGGTATTTTCAGTCAGTCTCTACAAAATGAACAGCAGATAACTTGGTTTTTGAATACCGCTGGCAAACTTGAGCAAGTTTGGAAAAAGTTATTTTAAACCCTGGCAAGCTAGCGGTAGTACTAAACTTCAGCTTATAGAGCACTGCACGGTTTCCGTCGCAATCTTGGTTTTGGGCCAGGTCGCGGCAAAGATTACAGCAAATGTATGGGCAATTCTTTAACCTTCCAACACTTAAAACTCCACTGTTATGTATTCAATTGAAAATGATGTCTTCAAGACAAGGATACAACATTTCTAATGAAAACACTCCATACAAATCCCTAAGTTTGGATTCAAAATTTTCAAGGGAGTTTTGAAGTTCTGATATCAGACGTATGAGCCAAAGTCTATTCTTTCTGTTTTGATTATATATACTTCAGTTTCGATACCTATTAAAGGGCACCCTTTTTTGTTTAAATCCTATGTATAAAAGCGGAGTTATAAGAATTGAAAGTTGAGCAAATTTCCATACATTTGCTGTAACTCTTGTCACAACTGCCCCCAAACTAAATTGACGAAGGAAACCGAAAAATAGTCTATTGTTAATGTTGTACTACAGTAAGCTCTTTCTATTCTTTGATTGACTTGATGAAATCAAAACATAAACGAAACGTAAAGGATGACGGTCTTCCCAGTTGGGTCTTCAAACTTACAAGGACCGAAGATGGAAATAATAGTGTTCTTACCAGTTGTTTCACAGCACCGAAATTGTTCCATTTTACGGCAATGTGAAGTGGTGATCGACCATGAAGATCACGTGAGTTGATCACATGACCACGTTTTAGACAGCTAAGCAGAAACTGGATACAGGACTCTGAACTCTCCTCCACGTCTTCAGTTTCACAGTTAAAGCACAAAAAGTGCAGACAAGAAAACTTCCCTAAAGCACAAGAAAAAACAACCAGTTTTGTTAATAGTAAGGTTTTTGCTCTGCTCAACAGTGAAAAAAATTGTCAAGGGTCAGTTTTGGAACAACGGTACATCGGTTATTAATTTATCCTTCGGACCAACAAGTTTATAACTGTCTCTGATCTGTTTTTAAATAAACTGTCGGCACCATATTTACAATTTGGAGGCAGAACTATGATTGAATTATTTGTAGCATAATTATTTTATGTATTTATAAGGTATTTGGGGAAATTGGGCAATCAAGCCGTGAAAAAAAATCCCTTTAAAAATAGAAAGCTTTTGGGGGTTTTTTAGGACCTCAAAGTTGTGCCGTTAAGCGAAATGCCAAAATCTTCCGCACAACAATTTCTTGATTGTGAACACATCTTTTGATACAAATAAGATGACACTGGTGACGTCATCGTAGTAAGTTACGAAAATTGCGAATACTTTTTTAAATTTATAATTTTTTGTCAAGAACAATTATAAACTTGCGATTTGTTGTTTTCTTTTAGCTATTTAATAGGTTTAGCCCATAAAATAATGTTTCCTAACTATTTCCGATAATAAATCTCAAAATTAATCAAAATGTTGAAAATCCCAGATGGCGGCCGAAATCCGCAATGTTGATTTTTTGCATTTGTTACCATAGCAACAACCGCTTATTAAATAACCATCGGCTGTCAGGAAACTAATTAGTAGATCATATACTTATTGCATGCTACCATTATTGCAAGCCACGCACTAATTACCATCCGTTTGAAAAATCATGGGGAAGGGTTTAAAATGACCCCCTTCCGCCCCAAGCTTTAACGTTTGTCAAAGTATGTAAAACTTTCTCGGGTAAATGTCAATGGAAACCTCCTACAAACCATCAGAACACAAACCTGTGACATCATATTCATCCCGCTGTTTCTCTTCTTTACCACCTGTACAGACATGCAAATGCTCTCTTTTTAATTCGCTCCACAGTAGTACAGGTAGAATAAATTGTCAGTGATTAGTGTCTAAAAGTTGGTAAGTTGAGCAAACTCGAACTGATCCTTTCTAATCTAAAAGTCACCTGAAAAACAAACTTTTCGAAATATAGACAAGCTTTCACGGTTTTCGTAAGGGCAGTGTTTGTCATTTATCTATAAACCTTTAACACAACGTAGCAGTGAGCTGCAAAACCTTACATAGATCGTCGTGTTGTGCGCTAAAGGTTCTGAAACAATTATTCAATCTTGCCAAGAAACAGCCCATAAAAAATGGAACATACCATACATAAAAATAACATTAAAATAATAGAAAGAACAACAATAATAAGACTATTTATTATTACTTTTACTGATATTGTTAGTAAATTATTATTATTATAAGTACTAATTATCATTCTTCTTCTTCTTCTTCTTCTTCATTTTTTATTATTATTATCATCATTATTATTAACTTATGATTCATTAGGTAGCCCTATTACAAAAAAAATACAACTGATAAAGCTTAAAGTCACACATGACCCTAAAACGAAAGTTGCATTAACAAAACATATATCGAGGTAAATAAATTAATATTATTGCTATTGTTGTTAATGCTGTACTATCATTATTGTTAATATTATAATCATTATTATTATTATTATTATTATTATTATTATTATTATTATTATCATCATCATTTCATCGTCATCATAATCATCATCACTAAGACGAAAACGAAAGACCAAAAGTGATACCAGCTTCTGGTGCCTTTTTGTTATTCTCTTCGTTTTGTTCATCATCTTGAAGCTCTTCGTCTTCGTCGACTTGCATACTGTCTTCCTCTTCCTCATCCTCATCCTCTTCTTCCTTCTCTTCTTCTTCCTCCATTTCCTCTTCCTCCTCTTTTTCACTTTCGCTGTCCATAGAGTCACGGTCCACCAAAACGTTCTGTACTTTTGAATCGTCTTTTTTAAAGCTAAGACCAAAGGTTTCCACTGATCTAATGACAGCCTGGAAAAGAACGAGAATAGCGCACGTCATTTTATCCAAGCGTCTGCAGTCCATGGTTTTGTAGGTGATAAACACAATTCTCCGTAAGAAAAAACAAACAGCCTTTCAAAATTAAACTGGTCTTCTAATTCTAAAATATATGATTATTCTCCCCTGGAACTATCTGACATTTTACAAAGTTTTTCTGTAACTATTAAAATGCCTTGCTTTCAATTGGTTCTCCGAGAGTCATTGCCCCACTCTCTGAATGTACTAAAATCATGTTAACTTCGACAAATTTAGTACGAGCGAATTCTTTAATAAGTATATAAATGAATAAGTATGTAAATGCAGAAATGAAAGAATGAGTGAATGAAGGATCATTGAATGAATGAACGAATGAACGAACGAACGAACGAAAGAACGAAGGAAGGAAGGAATGGTTGGTTGGATGGATGGATGGATGGATGGATGGATGGATGGATGGATGGATGGATGGATGGATGGATGGATGGATGGAACGAACGAACGAACGAACGAACGAACAAACGAAGGAAGGAAAGAAGGAAGGAAGAAAGGAAGGAAGGAAGGAAGGAAGGAAGGAAACAAGGAAGGAAACAAGGAAGGAAGGAAGGAAGGAAGGAAGGACTAAATTACCCATAAAATTGCATATATGGAAAAGTGACAAGCAAGAAAACTTCAGGTGAGACGTGAAAGTGCCAGATTTACAAACCTCTTTTGAGTGATGCTTCTTTCCAACAAGTGCACTGGTATCAGCTCCTAACTGGTCTACTAGAATCTGCAGGCAGAATAAACGAGTCAACGAAATATTCGTGTAACAAACCTACCAAAAGAAAATCTTAAAGTCCCCTTACCTTGATAAATGCCTTAGCATTTCTTGCTTGTTCCTGGGGGGAAATCAGTTTCGGAAATAAAGTGGTTTGAGACATTTAACTTTAATCGTTATTCTCACTGAAAGTACAAAATTGTGCAGCTCATTCCCACTGGCAAAAAACAAGTCAGATATTGGTATGCATAGGAAGCTTTCCACCTCCCCACTTACTTATTTGCATATCTGCACGTTTTATTGGTTTTTTTCCCTTTTTCTATTGCTTCGATTTCTTTGTTTTGTTGCAAGCGTTTCATTTCTTTTACGTTTTGCTTATATACGCTTGTTTGTTTGTTTGTTTGTTCGTTTGTTTGTTTGTTTGTTTGTTTGCAAGGATTTGTTTACTTTTCGTTTGTGCTTCTTTCGTCATGTAACATATTTTTTTGGAAAACTTAATTGGTAGAATTTATTTTTAGTTGTTATTCAGTTACTGCCAAGTTGGTAATTGGCTCCGCCTAAAATGTTATGCAATTGGTCTGGGGTTTAACGAAGCCGGAACCAATTAAAAATTGCACACATTTTGGAAATCCTACGAAGGATCATTTGCTCAAGTTAGGATTTGCTGTCTTCAGTACAGTTCAGATATAACCCCTATGGTAACTACATCCCGATCGCTTTGTTAGGAATTGCGTATCTACCTATGACTGCACCACTCAAACAGTAAGCAGACAGAGCAGTGCACACAAAGCGATTGAAAGGTAGAATGAAATAAAACCAAAAGGTAGCATACCACTTGTAGACGTGACGACGAACCATACGTCTCGCAAGCCTGAAGAAGTGGAGTGAACCCGTTGTGATCCACCGCATTAACAAGAGCTCTTAGGCTCTCACTATCAGACTGGGAAGGAAAAAGTACACCTTAGCATAGTTAATACAGCAAACTGGTTCTGACACTCGAGTTTCTTTGTTGTATGCTTTTTTCTCTATTTCTTTTGTTCGTTGGCGTTGACCGTGCACAAAACCTAAAGTTATTGAAACGCATATGAACTAAGCAGTAGATACATTTTAACACACGTGTAAAACAAGACAAGGTGCACCGTCGCCGTTTGTTCAACACAAAATAAAACGGCTTTGCAAACTCCTTTTGAAGATTGTTCAGCTACATAACCATGATAAAACGAGGCAAGCAAAGGAAACAAGAAAAAGTGGCAGTTACGGAGACTGAAGTCACGTGCTTCAACGATATCATGAAAGTGAAGAATATTGGAATATTCTACCAACAAGACATCACTTATTCAATAAGTGGGAAAAAAAATAATTGCTATTTAATAGTAATTCCTTTCTTTTCCACTATATATAACAGGTGATGCTCATAGTCTTAGGAACAAACGCTGCCAATCAAATTACTGGAGCAAATTCGTGAGAATTCAGACATAAGGAGGTTGCTGTAATAAATAATGGTAATTGAACTGAGTGGAGTGCAATTTGGTCTGAAATCATACGCGTGATTTCAAAATCGAACGAGCG
>JAOEJI010287557.1:0-11793 GCA_025448255.1 Umimayanthus chanpuru | reverse complement strand
GGTTGCGATAATGTCAATGATCGTTTGGGAGTCCCTGGTGGTCCTTGTGGGCTTATCAACGAGCTGTGAAAAATTCAGTGCCCGGAAAATGCCTTTCAGTTTCTTTGTTTCACTGTGAGATTTAGCGCCTGGCATGAAAATGCCTTTCAGTTTCTTTGTTTCACTGTGAGATTTAGCGCCTGGCCTGACAAGAGAAAAGAAAAATGATTGCAGTGGGGAAGGACTAGAAGGGAACATACGAACCATTCGAGCTAGTCCACCCAAAAATTACTTACAGATACTTAAATAAAGAAAAAAGAAAAATATATTAAAATTGTGCCTTAAATGTAAAACCTATGTTTGCTAATACGTCATATCCTAGATTATTCTAATCAGAAAATAATTATTACATCAATCACTTCATCCAAGTGACATACGGGCGGTCATGGTCAAAGCTCTTCTTTTTATAGAACTCAATACATTGTTTTTTAAATAATGACAGACTTAAATTAGTAGTCCTAAGTTTATCAGGCAAGTTGTTCCATAAATATGGTATTCTATTAAAAAAGTGCCTTTGAATAATTCGGTTCTGACTTTGTTAATCTTTAATTTGTTGCTAGAATACGACCTTAATCTTTTGTCTGGGCAAAATTCAAAATATCTTTTAGTTGAATAGTTTTATTGAACATCCCAAAAGATTTGCACTCTATCTATCCCTTTAAAAGTTGTTAAAAATTATTAAAATATATTTAGAGTAAGAGAAGTAGTTATAAAACGTCATTCAGTGTTAAAGACTTACTTTACTCCGGCATATTGATTACTTCAACACCCTTGTAAAAGACGAGCAAAACCCCGGAGTATCTTACAAGAAGGTTTACACTCTACCCTGTTTTTAGGCTGTTAAAAATATTAAAATTAGCAAAAGGAGTAGTCTAATATATGTATACGGTAATGTCCTTCAATGCTATAAAACTTACATTACTCATGTTACATTGAAGATGCCGGTGCTGGTTCCCGTTCATCCTCAAGTCAGCGTAGAATGTTTTACAAATACTGCATCTGCGGCTGGGGAGCACCGTTAGTGGTGGTTGGTGTCTGTGTGGTAATGGACAGGACCATCTCGGATTCCATCGGATACGGTGAGGTCGCGTATAGTAGCTGTCTGATGGTTAGCAATGTGAATTGTATCTTCAAGATTTATACCACAATTTATAATTAATTTTAGCGATTTATATCATAAACGATTTCCGTTTGAGGCGTACAAATAACATGGGTTAGTTTGCTCTGACAAAGGACTAGCTTTACACTTTAACTTATCACTAACAAACGTACAATAGCCAACCCTTAGTGATCAAACCATATATTCTTTCCAAAACTGGTCTTCCAGCGTACGTACAAGTATAAGGTCCTAAACTTAATTTTTCTAAAGCAATCTAAAATACCCCAGTTCCTCCCTCTCTGTAGCCCTCGACTAGACCAGATTTTTGGAACGCAGCTCAGTTCATAGGACAGATGCACTATTGTTTAACCAATCAATATTATGAAATTGCTATTATTTCCAATTTCGTGAGTCTTTCAATTGCAAAGCTTCATTTCACTGAACGATAAGTTGCTGGTATCCTCACCAGAATAAAGAAACCATTCCTAACTAATCTACGCAGACTCTCTGCTCTCCAAGTTCCACGTCTAAGGGAATAATGATATGAATGCCGAAAGGCTATGCCGATATGGCTCGTATGGCGAATTTTTACCCAACCTATGCCTCGCGGGATAAGAGTGTTCCCCTATGAATTGTTCAATCTTTTTTACCGAGATACCTGTTACACAAAGGCTAAACATTTGTCACGGCAAGTAGTATGAACCGATCATCTACCTCGCAGGGAAACTGGCCATTTTACGATGATCCCAGTAAGCGGGCCTTCCCTCCTATACCCTAGATCTACACATACATTTGCACAGACACACACACACACACACACAAACACACATTTTCTTACTGGCGACATACAAGCGTGACGCGACATCACAGACTAGCTATGAAAACCAAAATTGAAAAGTAGTTGTTGAATACATCTTGCTGATTGGAGTAAACTGTATTGCACGCACAGGTTCAGGTGCCGAATACTGCTGGATAGCCCAACGACGGGCTCTTATCTTCGCTTTCATTGTCCCTGTTGCTGTGACATTAAGCTTTAATTTTGTGGCTCTCATAATGACAGTGTCAGCGATTCGAAAAATCCAAAAGGTACGTAGAAAAACACGTATTTTGATGGTAAAACCAACTTTGATTATCAGCAGTTTTCAATACTAGATGTTTTATTGTACCCAGTTTGTGGATGCCACATCAAATTAAATTCCGAAATGTCTGCTAGGATTGCTTGTGTCTAATTTTTAATAATTTTTAGACGTTTTCGTATCCTTAATAGAGAACACGTAACTAATATTTATTAATGTCCATAAATTCTTGGCAGCTATTGGTCAGTAGCACACCTCTCTATATAAACTTAGCCACCAGAGTAAAGTTTCCAATTTTTTATCAACAGTTATTAACACAGAAATGAATCCTGATCCCTAAATCTGCTGCCATCATTTGCAAGTTATTAGTAAACATACTTAGCTTACATTTGTCTAATTTAACAAATTACTCAAGTGAGATATTGAACAAATACTTAATTCATTACAGCTTTGCATAATTTTTCATGTGTTCCACATGACAGATCAACTATTCATTTCAAGAACGTTTTTAGGTCAAGAATCAAAACGTCATTCCTATGATTTCTTAAAGGTTTTATCCCATCCCAAAAATAGATTTATGAGTGGGTTCATGGTTCTTCATTCACCCTATTTTGATAGACAACGGGACTCTAGGCTTGTGCACCTAGAAAGAGACGGCCTACTTCAGAAACGTACACTCGAGTGGTAGCAAGTCTCGCTGCAGGTTCAATAAAATCATTCTTGGAACAAAATGTTTACGACTCTTGAGCATAAAAAACGAGCAACTTTTAAACATTTTTTTTCCAAAAATGAGCAACGTTCGAGCAAAGTTTTGATATTTTTTAAGAATCTTGTGGACATTAAATCGGCAATGGCGGTGTAAATGTTTAGAAAATGTCGCATGTTTTCAACTTCTTGTCAAAAAGCTGTACACTACGTAAGCCTGTTTTAACGGAGACGTCTGTATCTGCAGTTATACCACATTCCTAAATGGAGTGTCAGTGATCCTGTTTAAAAATGTTTGTCCTTTGTTATTTGTGAATTAGAGGAATGCCTCAAGATAAAGTATGATAACATAAGAAAAATATTTGTTGATCACGTAATTTCGCAAATTTTCAATATTTGTCCCATCACGATGGGTCTGCTTAAATTCCATCGCTGTTAACGACCTGTAATTACAACTTTACTTATGGTATTTCCCTCGAAAATCATTTTTCTAAATGTGTATACTGCCGTTATGTATTTCAACAGGCAACCCATCACGTTACTAAACAAAACAACCAAAGGCGGCTGGTATTTCTGACTCTCAAACTGTTCGTCATTCTTGGCCTTACATGGAGTCTCGGATTTGTCTCAGCTTTTATGGAAACGGCTTTCCTGAGATATCCTTTCATCATTATAAACAGCATGCAAGGTAAAACAGAAGCAGTTTATTTTTTACCCTGATGCTCCTTGTAATTTACATCGATTTTAACATATTTATTTTTTAAATAACTGATGGGTTTAAAACAAAGATCATTGGACGATCTTGGAGGGACAATGGTAAGAGATGAAGGTTAAAATATCACGTAGCCTTTTTGTTAACACTGCTCTTGGTAATCTTGCAATATACTGTGAATCATTCAAGTTGTAGATACAGATGGATGAAAATCCGACCTTTAACTAGTTATAACCACAACTTGTTTTCGTCAGTGACTGGATAGGCTACATGGCGTAAATGTCGAGACTGTCATGTGGGCAAAAAGGTGCACGACAAAAAGTTGATCCAATTTCTCGCATTACATCAAGGATCAGCAATAAAGTACAGAAACACAAGTCTAGTGAAATGAATAGTTTAATCACAAGTACCATTGCCCCCATAATCGCTGAAGATCCTTACGCGTTGTATCAGCTGCTTTTTTCTCAATGCCTTATCTGTTAGAAACAAATTTATGGATACTAAAGGCCACGTCTTCGACAACGACATCGACATAACTGTCCCACCAAAGTGGAACTTGGCCTCGACCTGGTATTTGCAACTTGCTTCTTGCAGGTTATTCGTGCCAAAATGTTTCCAGATTTCCAGAACTTTGGTATTGAAATAATGTTTAAAAACAACATTCATGGATACTCGCCTAGCTAACTTAAAGACCGACAGAATTATTATCATTTACCAGCCTTAACTCTCCCACCAAAAATGTGTTGTTTAATTCAATCAATTTGTTTTTCGAGAAGTTTACAAGACTTCTTTTGAACATGTTTCTGGATCTCCTGACCTTGCACTGTGATAAAGGAAAAAACATCAGTCAAAACGATTCCTGGAGATTTTGGACTCACACAATCGCTAGCAGAATGTCTGTTGTCCAACATACCAAAGTGGGCACACTCTAGACTTTATTCTAAAGAGAACTGGTGAAGTTAAAATTTGTAAGTTTAGCATATCCCTGATCATTCTGCAAATTACTTTGATTTGTTACTCAATAAACCTCTATTTAATTCATAAAAGATGTTTGTCCGGCAACTTGTCATCTTCAATGGGAAATCATGCAAACTACTAAAAGTAAAGGATTTAATTATTTTTACAGTGTTTTATATAGATTTGAGTGACGGTAAAAGAGCTGGGGGGAGAGTAGATTAAGTGGTTTTGCACTGTAGCATGCCTATTATTACAAAACCAGTGTAAGAGCAGTGTATGTTTTGAAATATCTCCATAGCCACAAACCTATTTTGTGTTGAAAAGAGCTACAAGACAACCAGTATTTATCCCATTGTGTAACATTGGGGTAGGCATGTCTGTCACGTGACCTATATACATTCAAACCCTCAGTACTCTTTCAGCCCACAGCTTGTAACTAATAATAACAAATAAAATAATAATTTATAAGGCGCAAATTCAACCCAAGGTTTTCAAATGCGCTGTATAAATGGCAATTACATGACAGTAACAGAATTATATGCTAATCGATCTACCTAATTGAATGAATGAAAGTTGGTAACTAATTACAATAATAAACCTTAAAAAGATAATTTTTTGGTTTCTTCTTAAAAGTGGTTAGTTCACTTATACTCCTTACTTTAACTAACCCTATACCTTAAACCTGTTTTTGCAATCTCAACTCCAACACTGGTTTTGTTTTCGGCTAAGGGCATTGCTTTTGTCCTATAGTGTCAGAAGTCCCAATCACGTGACTTCAATTTTCTTTTTAATGAGAAATATTATCAAATATCTTAAACTGCGTCCAATTATTCTTGACGCCTTTTATTACACCAAATGATTTGGGTGCATGAGGTAATCATTATGGTGAGTGTTTGATAACTACATCTTTCTCAAATATCGTGTCATCACTGTTTGTCCCAGCGCCACCTGTTGGAATTGTGATAAAAAATTGTGTAAAATTGTAGATTGTTTTAACAATAATTAACGAATACTATTCAGTTTTGAGATATTGAGCAAGTTATTAAAGATAGCGCTTTGTTCGACAAATAACTGGCACTTTCTGCAAGTTTGGAGGACTGCCGGCAACATAATCTAAAAAGCCTGAAAAACTGCTATCACTTACAGGTATATCAGTTTCAATATATAAAAACATCTTTACTTACTGCAATTTGTCCGTTGTAGTTGTTCCCAAACAAGGAATGTTTGTCAGTTAACTTGACGTGCACCTTTTTACCTTCTTGTTTGGTCATACCACAACCATTTACACGCGATGAGCCTGTTGAGTGAAATTTTAATCTCAATACACATTGCTACAATTCCACGCAATTCCATATACCTTTATTGGGCTATTAACGTGCTGTTGAACATTTTTTTCCATCAGTTTTCCATCATTTGCTCTTCGTTCAAAGCGAAATAACTTCGTCACTATGTCAAAGTTTTGATGTTTGATCTTGATTGCAAGTATATTAAGGTCATTTTTTTCACTGTCTAAATTTTACGAAACGTTTAACAGTATATAATGGACTAGAGCTCATAGAGCCATACTTGCTGTTCAAGCATTTGACTTATGACCCAGCAGCGAAAACAAAAACCGTCAGTATTTGGTCCGTATGTACTTCTAACACTGCTTACAGTACTTACAGTTCTATACTTTAATTACTGCATTACTATGATCAAATTTCTTGATCTCCTTATCGACTGCGGTCGCTTATCAAAAGATAGCTCCGGCAGACAGCCATAACTTGACTCCTTTGCTCGTCCCTGTCTGAACCCGCCTGTGGGATTTTTTGCTCTAAGCGTATCAATCGGCAGGGCCGTAGCTAGGCTCACAATTTAGGAGGGGAATTGGCCCTTCCTGCCTGACGCTAGCTACGACCCTGCTAATCACTGCATCGTAATGAAAAAATTACTCTTTAATTAACCTGCGGTCCAAAGTTTAGCGGGGGCATTTGCCGTCCCTGCCTGACGCTAGCTAAGGTCCTGATCGGCTTTGGCACATCCGTTTCGATATGTAATCGATGTAGAGGTCTGTGTTTGTGGTTGGTTGATCGTCCAGGTTTGTGTAGTCCTGACAAGAACTGTTGTTGGTTGTGATTGACGTTTCGACAACCTGTGTGGAAATGTGGGGATCATCTTCAGATTTATAAGTCTAAATATGACTTCCACACAGGCTGTTGAAGCTTCAGTCACAACCAACAACAGTCCTTCTCAGGGCTACACAAACTCTGACGATCAACCAACCAAAAACATTGGCTCACCTTGGTTCAGACCATTCACTCGGGCCACCTCGACCCAGGTATCTTTGACTGGGAGAGCTCGAGTAAATGGCAAACTGTTGCGAATAGTACTTCTTATAAACGATTGATAATTAATAGTAACACAATTAGGTTTAAAACATGATATCACAGTATAGACAACAAAATTATAGTTTTAGTTTGTTTCATCAGGATTCTTAATAAGTCTGGCATTCACCGTTAACAAGGGAGTAACAGGTCTGATCCGGACGAAGACAAAAGGACCAACTGCACCGTTTGGTTTGAGAACGTCAGCAGCAACAAAGATGAGGAGATTTGAAGAAACTAAAAGCATTCCACTAACTCCACTGTAGAGGGACTACTCGCGTTGTCCTTTATAGTTGTGCATTTCCGTGTAATTTGTGTGCCTTTTTAATAATGTAATACGTGCAGTCTAACTAATGTACAAGCTTTGGTCAGTCGTTCTTTTTGTCTTCACAAATCATTGTAAATATTAATAGCAAGTTTGTGCTGCCTTTTCAAATAATTTTATCTTATTTTTTTCAGTAGAGTTTTAAACAACCTGAAATTTTTCAAATTATGTGTTTAACTTGATACGTTGATTACAATCGGTTCCAGTTTGAACTGAGGCCAGTCACAATCAGTAAATATTCATGTAAAACTGTATGGTAAATTTACAATACTGTATTGAAAATGGTCTGTATAAAGACATTCTGTGGCCTACTGCAATTCCATACCTTAAGTCTGATTGGTTCTTGCTTCGCTGTATATTCGCTGATATGCAAACATACATTTTAAATTTGATCTAAATCATTAAAACTAGCATAAATTTGTTTTCTTGGTGAATACTTGGTTACCTGTATAACTTAAATATGGAAATTGGCACATAAAAGAGAATCGTACTGGCTTACGTGGCCTTACGTTTAACTTGTTAAAAATAACATGTATCTATTCTCTTTGTGAATACTCCACGATGAATTTCTACTGAGACAGTAAAACACTCGCTATTGTTTTCTATGAGTGCTGGTCAACTAGGCTTCGCTTCTTGACTGTGGCTATGTATTCGTAGAAAACCCTAGCTCATGTTCCAATTGTTACATAGAAAAAAAAGCATTGTAAAAATCAATTCAAATATTAATAAAAAAAAGTTTACAGTTTCTTACTTTATTTATTATTGTGTAACATAGTGTTTTAGTCTAACATTAATTATCTGTAAAACGAATATCGAAAGCCTACACAAACAAGATTTAATCATAATGACCCAAGCATAATTGCAACAGACATCGAACGAACACAGTGTGCTGGTTTGATCGCTAAAATGTTTTTATATTAACTGCAACAACAACACGAAAACCTAGTCAGGGCTCCTATTCATAACAGAATATCTATTTATCAATACTGAAGTGATTATCTTGGGTAAAATGGATAAACGTATCGCCAGCACCAGGATCAATCAAACTGGAGCCGACGATTAACGAACGCCAAATTGGCGGACCAGGGCGGGAACGATTCGGTTAAGTTTTAATTTTGTTAGAAACAACGACAAACATCCATTCAAATTTATTTGGATTTCAATATAGCATTGTTTATAATCCTGCGTATAGCGTTTTGTTTATCAAATTCATTGGTCTTGTCCCCAGATAAGAGGAAAACAATTTTTCCAAGCCAGGGGGTCCATTGACCAGGCTAAAAGTTACGATATATGGAAACGGCACATGTTTACGATACCAGTTATTATTTAAGTTTCCCAGTGAAATACTGCATAACAGCTAAACTAGACCGACCAATTTGAGGATAATACTTAAGATTTATATTGTTCACAGTCTGTATATTATTAGTCATCACTTCAATCCTAATAGAAAGATACGAAAGAATTAAACAATATATTTCATTTCTAAGATGGAAAGGGGATAAAAGAAAACAGACGGACGGACCAGCGCAGGGATTAAAGCCGAGACTTGACATCCAGACTTTTAATACAAATACAAATATCTTTATTAAGTCATCCTAAATGGGCTTTTCAGACTCAATTTACAATAATATAAAAAGGAATCCTAACTGTTTACAAGATCATTTGAAAACTACGTTAAAATTGAATATGTCAATAATTTAGAACTAACCTAAAAATGATATTATTATATTTACACACTTTACAATCACAACAGTAAATAATGAAAGGAGAGACTAATTTTTGTGGTCTTCTCTCACTTCTTTTATGAAGGCGGCCACTGACTTACACGATTTTGCATTCTCAGTTACTGAGTTCCACTCCTTTGCGGCCCTTTAAAATCGAGCGTTGTGCAGACGTTGTCTTTTATAGCGGCAGATGAATGGCCACTAGCGCGACGTGTGTTATATTTATGGCAAGAAAAGCGTTTCGCTAACTTAATCGTGCTTTAAAGGCAAAACGGATACAAAAATATTTTAATCGCAACAGCATAATGCATTGCAAATAGAAATTATTTTTAACTTAGAGTTAACAAAGTTAACCGGTGGAGAAAAGGTAACAACACTCAAGTTCCAAGATCCCTTCGTTAAAGAAATCCTCGAAATAACTATAGGCAAACTAAATCTTAGAAAGAAATCCGAAAACAAAACTCCAATTTGGTAAACTCTTCAATTTAGGATTATCTGAGGGGTCCCATATCATTTTACTACAAAAAAACCTTTAGTCACCGGTCAAATATCCTCTTTTACAGCAAAATTTATTAGTATTGTTTGCAACAACTAGTCTCAGATCAAAATTACAGTTTTCTCCTGTGACAGACGGTTCAAATCGATCTATTGGTCGATGTTGCGGCGGGATTTAATGGCGATTTGGATTTTACTATGGAACAAACCTGGCTGCACATGGCGGGTGGTTCAAAGTGGAATAACCTGCTTTTTCATTTTTCTAACTGGGGAAACATACGCTGTATCAAACATTAAATCATTCAGACTCGCTCCAAAGGGCTACAAACTGCACAAAACACACTAAAGACACAGGTACACGACAGAGAAGAGGTAGGTTAACTGTATTTCATCACTCCGTAGCAATATTCTACTATTTTGAGAAATCGAGTGGGTAACTAAAAAGTTCTATAAATTGCTAGATCCTGGACTCTAAAGAAAGCTTGGGCTGCTTGTGTTTTGAACTGCATTTGAACGTCAAAGTTTTGTGCCAACAATCCATTAAGTTTGCCGAGCAACCACAACTTCGAGCTTTGGTTTCCTAATATTTGATTCCATTGCTTTCAATATTTATTTGCTATTTATTTTTTTATTTGAAGTACAACAGTTCAAAGAGCTACTCAAAATCTTTAACCACCTTTCTCTCCCATCGACTGCAATTCATACCAAACTCGTGAATATCTACCGCGTGATTCTGGGGTTGTGGCAGCCGAATATACTTCAACTTGTAAATAGATGAATAAACTTAAACTTAAGCTGTGTAGCTATTTCACACTTTTAGTACAAAAAATAAATTGTTTTAAACAATATCTCCATTATCTGTTGTTCAACTTATCCAATGTTTTCATAAAATTGTTAATTACTCGTGCCGTAGGCGAGGAGTTGCGGATTCGGCTGCGTTCTTATTACTCGTACCGTAGGCAACAAGTTGAAGTTTGGATTCCGTTCTTTTTTTTCTCGCGATCGTCCGATAAGCCATGGTTCTATTAACGTCATATCAATTCAGTTGCGATAGAGAAGCTGATTCTAGGGCCTTCTAGCAACTGCCAATTTTAGTAAGGGATGGACCATTAGAAATTTGATGGAAGGGAGGTGTTGTGCAAATGCCAAAAAAAAATTTTGACCACAGATTTCACAAGCGAAAAAAATCCTGGAGATGAATTCCAGTGGAAAAATAATCGTGCAGAGCTTCCTAAGACCATCACCAAAAAGTATTTATTTCATGTCATGCGACCAAAAAAATTACACAGTGAGGATCACTTGCTCTACCTGTTTAACTAAAACACTACAGTTTTGGAAAATTTGTGTCACCCAACTATTTAAGTACACCATATTTGCTCAAAGTAAGCGCCGCCCTGCAATAAACGCCGTCACTGAATAAGCGCTGCACTTTGACCCCAGAAATCAATAAGTAATGCATCAGTCCATTAAAACCCCGGGCCCCGGGACAGGTCGGGGAGTTTGCTGTGGTCATGTCGGGACTTTAACGTGCAATAACAGCAGGTTTCACGGTTGATCTGAGAACTTGAGGCGTTTTTAAGCGACATATCGAGATAAAACGTACCCTTTATGTCTATAAACCATGTCATATATTCCACAAAAAATATACTTCGATATACCAATCTTCGGGTTGGCAGCAAAAAACCGAATGATTTTTGTTCTTGGAACAATGCCTCACCTAGGGGGTGGGCAGCGGGAGTAGTTGCCACACAATTAAGACAGAATTTTAGTGTTGGCATGTGAGGGAAGAACCATTATGACTCCGTAGTAGTATAGTAGGGACCGAATTAGCCCCTTTTTGGGGGGGAATCTCATTATCTCTGGGGAAATAAATTATCTCTGGGATGACGTCATAGCTCATGAATAAAATGCGGGGGAATAAATTAGTTCTTTTGTCTTCCAAACTCATGAATAAAATGCAGCGGAATAAATTATCTTACTTGTTTTCCAACTCATGAATAAAATGAGCTGGAATAAATTAGTTCTTTTGTCTTCCAAACTCAAGAATAAAATGAGACGGAATAAATTAGTTCTTTTGTTTACCAAACTCATAAATAAAATGCGGGGGAATAAATTAGTTCTTTTGTTCTTGAACGGCTTGCCCAAACTTGCCCGATGCCTCTTTTGTTATGAAAATAATTCCAACGGTCACTTTTATAAACTGGGTCGCCATTATGCAAATTGAGTTAACGGTTTTGGCGCCAAATGCAACGAAGTAATGTTTTGGCTTGATTCATTTTACTTTGGCGTTTTTTCCAA
>JAOEJI010287446.1:0-11795 GCA_025448255.1 Umimayanthus chanpuru | reverse complement strand
TGCCCTAAAGAAAGTTTTTATTGATAATCAAAGCCAACGCAAAAAATTGGGGATTTTTTTTTTATTTTCCTTTTTTTTCCGACCGACCGACCCCTCAAATTTTGAAAAAAATCCGTGCTCCCGGAAATTAAATTGGTCTGGCCTTATTTTGAAATTAAAAAAAAAACCTAAACAAAAAAAAACATTTCCAAATCTAATTCAGTTAACAGAATTGATGTTCATTTTGAACTCTCAAACAGCGGAAATGTGCGAGAATCTGCGAAATAAAATTTTGACTCGAAACCTATTGTTTGAGTTTCTTTACATTCAAACTTGTTTCCAAACGTCGTCATATTTGACTGCTACTGTTTTTCCCACAAGAGTTCAATAAGATTAGTTTATTGTACAGCCCTAGCGATAAAATCAAGACATTCTTTTATCTGTTGAGTTAATATAAATAAGAATGAATTATTTCTAATCATAGAGATCCTGCAGTTTGTTTTGCAAATGTGAAAGATATTTATCATTTACACTTCCTGAGTGACTTTTAATTATGTTGTATTTTCAGTTCATACTTTCATTAAAATGACAAAGAAAATAACATGCAGCTGATATGATAGGTAGTGATAGCCAAAAGTGAATATAAAAATTGTGATTGAGAGAGAAAAAGCATTCAGGATCAAAAATTGCACGGCGTTGGTGTTGGACACGGGTGGAATCATCAATTCGTCTTAGAAAAAATAGTTCAGATTGAATAACTGATCACAGCGGATTTTGAAAACAACAGAAAATGGCGACCTTAAATCTGACAAATGAAACAAGAGCAAGTTTGAGTACTGCAGCTGTTTTTGTCATAACAACAATTGATGCTTTGATCTTTGCACTTTCTCTCACTGGTAACACTTTCATCATTGCCGTAGTGGTTAAAAATGTCAACATGAGAACCACTATGAACTTGTTTGTTGTCAACATCGCTGTATCTGATTTACTCGCGACCGTAATTCCTTTGCCTTTTCAAATGGCAGGCATTATAGTTGGTCAGTGGTCATTTAATAAAGACTCAACAGCAGATCTTGTCCTTTGTAAATTGACACATGCAACTTGGATTTTATCGAGTGGTGTCTCCGTACTAGGGCTCGTGGCCATTACCACGGATCGTTTTTGGGCAGTCTTCTTTCCGACAAAGCGGTCATTATCAACTAGAAGGCCTTTCGTTATTCTCACCGCAATTTGGTTCTTTTACATCGCCTTCGCGACTGTTTTTGTTATTGTAACAGAAGTATATGAAAAGAAAGGTACAACTATTTGTTTTCAAGAAGAGATGATACTTTTGTTGTTTCTCTTCAGTATTCAAATAGGTAAAGCGATAGTGGCCATACTTGTTCTTTATCCTGCTATTTTGATCAGACTATGGACACGTAAACTTCCTGGCAATCGTTGTGCTGCTAACCAGGAAATCAGAGACCGAACAAACCGAAAGGTTACGTACATGGCTTTTACTTTGGAGACTGCGTTTGTCATCTCGTGGTTGCCGTTCCTTGTAGTGTCGATAAAAAACTTTACAGAGAAAGAAAGCGTCGAACGTCTTTCGACTTCTCTCATATATCTTGTCTCAAGAGTTTTAACGTACACTTCGTGTGCTTGCAATCCTCTTATATGTCTAATCTTTAACAGCAACTTCCGTAAAGGCCTTAAAGAGCTTCTTCGAAATTTCTGCAATGCTTGCTGTTCAAGTGGTAACTGCCTTAGTAAAACTCATGTTGGGAACTTCCCAGCACAAGAAAAGGAAGTCGCCGATGTACAGGTGATAAGAATAGCAAGAATCGAGGGATAGCATTCTTAAATCTACTAAATCGTCACAATACTTTCGATCAGTGAGATAAAAAAACTTGTGACAGAATATGATGTCCAGGCCCGTAGGGTTGGAGATTTCAGAATATTCTGACAAAACTCCTTACCTCCCCCTGCTCTAACTGAGTTCCAACTGGGTGTGCATTGGAGCGTTAGACATCTCAGAACGTAGTAACATTCGTTGTAGAGCACATATTTTCAAGCATTTCCAGGGGGGATGATAAACCATTATTTAATTATAAGGCTCAGGGTAATCCCTTCAGATTCAAACGCAATCTGCTATCAAATAGAGCCTGAGCACAGCCAATCTAATTGTATAATATACATAAATAATACTCTACACATTATACAAATATAGATATAAATACGATCGCTACGTACACATAAACAGTTAAGATTCAGTAAAAAAATTCATGCATAAATTTTATTTGGATAATTCATTATAAGCAGTGCAGTCATAGTTGTAAAAAGACCTCTTTGCAACCTCGGTCCTTACAGCAGCCAGATGTAAGAGATTCCTCTGTCTAATAGCGCGCGTGTGAACTGTTATATTTCGTTTAAAATAGTCTTCAAAATATAAGGGACAGCGGCCTTGCAAGCATTTCTTAGCCAAGCCCCTTGATCTCCCTAGAAACGCCCGCCTTCGGCACTTACAAATTCTATTGACTAAATAATTGTCCGCCCGCATTCAAAGCGACATCTGAAATGGTTTTACTGTAAAAGTCGTGCTTCGGGGTTCTTCTTTTTTCTTGCTTTTTTTTTGTGAATATTTTTCAATAAGTTTTTCTCTAGTTCAGTATTTTCAGCTGGCATTGGTTGCAGCTTACATCATGGCAGTTTCACAAAGAGTCCTTCTTTTCAAAATTTTAATGACTCAATGGCTATTAAATTTGGGGGTTTTTTTTAACCGGTTACATAAAAGCAAAACAGAAGTCACGGTTGTATTGAGCTCTGCCGTGTTCGTTTCCTGTAATTGTTTTCTGTTTGCAGATGAATTGATGCTTGAATATTATACAGTTTTCGGTTAATACATTTGAGATGAACTGCAAAAAAAACCCCTGACATATAACGGCAGCCAAAAACAAAGACCGCAATTCCTATCTTGTGCAAAAAAGAAGCTTTCTACACGTAAATCCGGAGCCATTAATACGTCGGAGGATGTATTGTGCAACTATCAGAAGTCCGATGTTTATTTTGGCACAAGCACGAATAATGGAAGTCGCTGATCTACAAGTAATAGGAATAGCAAGAATCGAGGCATAGATTTTTAAACCCACTAAATCGTTATTGTATACTGTTGAGCTACTATACATAAGAACAGATTATTTGATAGAGCTCCTCCAGTTTGTTTTTTATATATGAAAGATATTTATCATTTACACTTCCTGAGTTGTTTTTAATTAGTATTTTAAATTATTTTTTTTATTAAAATGACAAAGAAAACAACATGCAGCTGGTATGATAGGTAGTGACAGCCAAAAGTGAATATAAAAATTGTAATTGAGAGAAAAAACGCATTTTAGGATCATAAATTTCACGGCGTCGGTGTTGCACACTGATATAATCATCAGTTCGTCTTAGAAAAATCAGTTCAAAGGGGATAATTGATGTTATAAAAGCAACAGAAAATGGTAACTGTAAATTCTACAACTGAAACAAGAATAAGTTGGAATACAGCAGTTGTGTTTGCCATTACAACAATTAATGCTTTCATCTTTGCACTTTCTCTCACTGGTAACACTCTCATCATTGCCGTAGTTGTGAAGAATGTCAACATGAGAACCACTATGAACTTGTTTGTTGTCAACATCGCTGTATCCGATTTACTCGCGACTGTAATCCCCTTAGCGTTTCAAATGATAGACATTGTAGTTGATCGATGGCCATTTCATCAAGACTCGACAGCAGGTCTCTTCCTTTGCAAAACAACACATGCAACTTGGATTTTATCGAGTGGTGTCTCCCTAGTAAGTCTTGTTGTCATCACCTTGGATCGTTTCTGGGCAGTCTTCTTCCCGACAAAGCGCCGGTCATTGTTAACAAGAAGGCTTTCCGTTACTTTCGCCGTTATTTGGCTCATGTACATCGCCTTCGCGTTGCATTTTTTTCACGTAACCGAAATATATCAAAAGAAAGATACAACAGTTTGCTTTCAAAAGGAGACGACCTTTCTGTGGCTTCTCTTCAGTATTCATATAGTTGAAGCGACGGTAGTTATATTTGTTCTTTATCCTGCCATTTTGATCAGACTATGGAAACGTAAACTTCCTGGCAATCCTTCTACTGCTAACCAGGAAATCAGAGACCGAACGAATCGCAAGGTGACTTATATGGCTGTTACTTTAATGATTGCCTTTTTTGTCTCATGGTTTCCGTTCCTTGTGGTGTCGCTAAAAATCTTTATAGAAAAGAGAAACGTCGAACGGCTTTTGCCTTCTATGATGTATCGTATTTCAAGAGTTTTCACGTACACTTCGTGTGCTTGCAACCCTTTCATATGTCTTACCTTTAACAACAATATTCGTAGAGGCCTTAAAGAACTTCTCAGAACGTTCTTCAGTACTTGCTGTTCCGGTGGTAACTGTTTCAGCAAAAATCATGTTGAGAACTTCCCAGCACAAGTGATAGAACTCCCCGATATTCAAGTGATAGGAACAGCAAGAATAGAAGCATAGCATTCTCAAATTCACTTAACCGTTGCTATTGTGTTCAGTTGCTTTTACAAAAACCTGTGAAGAACATGATGTGCAGGAAGTTTTTGGACAAGTCCCCTTCCCTCCCCCCGATCGCTCTTGATGTCCAGCTGTGTGTGTGTGTTTGTTTGCGTGTGTGTGTGTGTGTGTGTGTGTGCAGGCTCGTAAAGACCTCTCAAAACGAAGGAGAACTTGCTCCACATTTGCGCACATTTTCTAAACGTTTTCTGGGTAAACATCCCCCATGATTCTCTTGACCATATAATAGTACACTTACATTCAAAGCGAACCACTCACCACCCCCGTGCGGGCCTGATAAGAACATGTGTTAACCTGAGACGGTTCTACTATAGAGTTCTGCTTCCCGTTTTTCACATTTTTTACCTTAGTAAACATTGTTTTTCATTTTTTTCTGTCTTTAGTTCAATGTTTCAGCCGGCTATAAATGTTACCTGCACCTTAAGAGTTTCACAAAGCTGCCTCTATTGTATGATTCTAATAAAGTTCGAGATTAATTCATTTTGTATATTAAAATAATAAAAATAGAACGGACTGTTTTATAAACTTTGCTGTTATTTTTTCCAGTAATCGTGTTCCCTTGGCTTCCTTAGTGGCGCTTGATTATAAACAGTTTTCAGTTCATACCTAGATTACAATTAAGAAGAACACATAAAAACCTGACGTGTGATTGCAGACAAAGTCAAACATCACAATTGATATCAGTGTACAAGAAAGACTTTCTACACGTAAATCCGGAACCATTAATAATTTAAAGGATTTCTTGTCCATTTATTAGAAATACAGTGTTTATTTTGGCTTTTAGAAGAAATCCAAATGTCATTTTTGAATTTTTTATGTGTTATATATTGAATGTAAACTTCTTATTATTCTTTGGTGCAAATCAGGAAACCAGAATCAGAAACTACAACAAGTTGACTTAAGATTGAACGGCTGCCGCATGAAGGTCTTTCAGCTTCTCTCTTGATTTCCGATCCGCTCCATTTTTCAGCAACTGATTTCTCGAAGGTTCCATGAGCTGTACGATTCGCTACATCATGATAAATCTCTTGGGTCATTCTGTTGTGCAATTACAAACGGCCTTTATCGTTGTTACTTACTTACTTACTGTTTTGTGTAGCCTGCTAGCGTCTTGTACTAGTCGACTCGTTTTGATATTGAAAAAAATAGTTTTTTCTTTACATACATGTAATAAGTAATTTTACACCAGCGGAAATATATTTATCTTTTTCTGATCTATTTTTCTGAGATGTACTTAAATATGAAGAACAATATAAAGCTTTGGATTTTTAACGATAGCAAAACATACACATGTCAGTGATTTTAGCGCAACATGGCAAATTTAAGCTTGACGCTTGATTGAACAAATGGCACAATGTATTTAAACACAGTGACATATCCCGTCTTCTCAGTGGAAGAAAAGCTGAAGTGTTTAGATTACGTTCGTATTCTAATATGGAAAAAATAACGTATTTTAAATGTGTAACAGCGAGAAGTTTAATTCATTTCCAGTACGAGGTAGAACAGTTAAGTAGTCCAAGAAAATAAAGCTAGAATGTTTACGGCAGATTTTGTAGCATGACAAGAAATGACGACTGTAAATGCGACAAATGAAACAATCGTAGGATTCAATTCTGAGAGTACATCAGCATCAACATCATTTGCTGTATCAACAGTAGTTGCTTTAATCTTTTTCGTTTCTACTACTGGCAACTCTCTCGTCATTGCTGTGGTAGTTAAGAGTATCAACATGAAAACCATTATGAACCTGCTGGTTGTCAACATGGCCGCATCAGATTTAGTCACGAATTTGCTTTGTATTCCTCTTCAAATGGGAACCGCGATAGTTGGTCGATGGCCATTTTCTCTAGGATCGACAGCAGGGCTTGTTATTTGCAAAGTGTCACTTACAACGGCCATAATATCAACCAATGTGTCCGTAGGAAGTCTCGTTGCAATTGCCGTGGACCGTTTCCTGGCCGTGTTCTTTCCTACCAGGCAGCCCCTGTCGACGAGAACACCATTGCTTACGCTTACCGTTATATGGACTTTTTGTATCGCCTTGGCTTTCCCATATTTTCTTGTAACAAAAGTACTGGATAAAGGAGATAGAGTATTTTGTTTGCCGGAGGAAGCAACTGAATTTCCATTGAACCTTGATCTGTGGTTACTCTCTATTTTACAAGTAGGCTTACCGATCATAGCGATACTTGTTCTTTATCCTGCTATCTTAATCAGACTATGGAAACGTAAACTTCCTGGCAATCCTTCTACTGCTAACCAAGAAATCAGAGACCGAACGAATCGCAAAGTGACTTACATGGCTGTTACTTTAATGATTGCTTTTGCTGTTTCGTGGTTTCCGTGTTTTGGAGTGTTGATGAAAGACTTCATAGAGAGAGATATGTTAGCGAAAAAACGAAATTCTCTCTTTTATCTTATTTCGCTTGTCTTAGCGTACAGTTCATGCGCTTGGAATCCTCTTATATGTTTAGGCTTCAACAGCAGTTTCCGTAAGGGCTTTAAAGAGCTTTTTCGAAAGTACTTTAGTTGTTGCTGTGTAATTGGTAACAGTTGTTTTAGGAAAAATCATATTGGGAATGTATCAGCTCATGTAATAGAACCAGCAGTAGAACTTGCTGCTGTGCGAGTGATAAAAATAGCAAATCTCTAGGAATAGCACTCTCTTTTCTACCAAATCATTTTGATCATCACGTTGTGTAGTTGAAGGGAAAAACAGATTCGATGTAAATCTTACAGAATGTGATATGAGCTATTAACTTGAAACACTTTTAATGTAACAGTCATGCATGGTGTTTTTCAATTGTATTTTTCCTTTGTAAACATTCTGCATTTTTGTTTTTCTTTTATAGTTTAACGTTTTTAGCTGGCAATAGATGCAACCTACATCTTGAAAGTTCTACAAAGTTTCCTTTATTATACGGTGTTAATAAAACTGCAATTGTTTCCTTTTGTATATTTAAATACTAAAAGCTGAAGGGACTGTTTTATGCACGTTTCTGACTTTATTTCCGTAATCGTGTTCCCTAGTTCCTTAGTGGCGCTTGATTATAAACAGTTTTCGGTTCATACTAGAACACTCAGAGGCCTGACATGTGGTCGCATCCAAAACAAAACATCGCAATTGTTATCAGCCTACAAGAAAGTCTATCTACGCGTTTATCCAGAGCCATTAATAATTTTAGGATGTGTTGTCCATTTGTTAGAAATACAGTGTTCACTTAGGCTTTTAGAAGAAAACCAAATTTCGTTTTTGAAATCATTCATATTTATCGAAGCATATATATTGAATGTAAACTTACTGGCGTTCTTTTGCTTCAGACCAGGAAATCAGAAACAGAAACTGCAACAAGTTGACTTAAATATTGAATGGCTGCCACATGAAGGTCTTTCTGCTGCTCTCTTGATCTCCGATATGCACCATTCTTTAACAGCTGAATTCACGAAGGTTCCATGAGGTGTACGATTCGCTACATCATGATAAATCTCGGTCATTCTGTTATGCAATAACAAATAGCATTTGTCGTTAGATAGATAGATAAACCTTTATTTAGTTATAAGGCTCAAGGTAATGTCTTCAGATGCCAAAGCAATCTCCTATCAATCAGAGCCTTGAGCACTATTAATCTAAAACTATAATATACAACAATAAAAGTCTATGAAAAATACAAATATAAAAACGATTACTAAGTACCCAAGAAATTTGTAATTCAGTGAGAAAATCTTGTGAAAACTTTATTTGGACAATTCATTATAAATAGTGCTGCCATGGTAGTAAAAGGTCTTCTTTGCAATCTCGGTCCTTACGGTAGGTAGATGTAAAAGCTTGCTCTGTCTAGTAGCGCCCGGGTGAATTTTATAATTAGGTTTAAAATAGTCCTTAAGGCATATAGGACAGCGGCCATGTGCCCATTTTCTTTACTAGTTGTGTGGTTGGGCACTAAATGCATACAATGAAAAGCAAAAAAATACAAAATGTGGGAACATTACATGGCGTACTTCTAGAAAGCAAGTACAAACACGGCGAGATTACGTCCTGTGTTTCATCTTCCAACTCTTGACTCTGATGTAGGTTTAAACGAAACCAAACCAAAAGAATATCATGTCTGATTTTTTTTCCTAATATCATGAATGTTCTTCATGTCTTTTGTCATCATATTTGTTGTTCTCGTTTTGAATTGTGTCAAAGTATGAATTTACATATTAACTTCAAACTCGTTTAAAATCGACGTTTTTCACATTCTTACTTGTTACACCATTTTCCTTGGTTTTCTTGGCCAATAACAGTATTGTCTTATGTAGCCTGCAAACGTCTTGTGCTACCGGACTCTTTCTGAGATTGAAAAAAAAAACTTTTTTTCCTTTACATACATATAATAGGTAATTTTACACCAGCGGAAATGCATTTATTTATTTCTGATCTATTTTTCTGAGATGTACTTAAATAGGGAGAACAATGTAAGGCTACCGCAAAGAACGTAAATTTAAGTTTGACGCCTTTAGAAGAACACGGAATGATTGAACACTTTTACTAAATGACACAATGAAATTAAACGCAATGACATATCATGTCTTCTCAGTGGAAGGAAAGCTGAAGTGTTTGGACTACTTTTACATTGTAATATGGAAAAAAAATATTAAGTGTATTTTAAGTGTGTAACAGCGAGAAGTTTAATTTATTTCCAGTACGGGTTAGAACAGTTACTTAGATAGTTTGAAAAAAACATAGAAAGAATGTTTGCGAGGGCACGACAAGAAATAACAACTTTAAATGCGACAAATGAAACAAGACTAGGATTCGATTCTGAGTGTACAACAACATCAACAACAGTTGCGGTATCAACAATAGTTGCTTTAATCTTTTTCGTATCTACTACTGGCAACTCTCTCGTCATTGCTGTGGTAGTTAAGAGTATCAACATGAGAACCACTATAAACCTCCTCGTTCTCAACATGGCTGCATCAGATGTAGTCACGAACTTGTTTTGTATTCCTCTTCAAATGGCAACCGCGATAGTTGTCGATGGCTATTTGCTCTAGGATCGACAGCAGGACATGTTATTTGCAAAGCATCACTTAAAACGGCCATAACATCAATCAGTGTGTCCGTAGGAAGTCTCGTTGCAATTGCCGTGGACCGTTTCCTGGCCGTTTTCATCCCTATTAGGTGGTCCCTGTTGACGAGAAGCTTTCCTCTTTTGTTCATAACGCCAGTTAGTCCCCGCCACATTAGTACTGTGTTAGATAATCCACTTGGAGTAAGCAGTGCAGATTTTACATACACATTGGACTTCTGTATTGATGGTAATGCTGAAAACATACTTTTTGTCGGGCTACCAAACTGAACAACAGGTACTTCAATAAGCGGTTTCAACTTTGGCTTTCTTGATTTCTCTATATCATTCAGTATACGTTTTGTTACTTTGTTGTGTAAACGTTGTGTGAATGGAACGAGCTGCAGACCATTTTTGTGAAGCCAAACTGATAACGGTCAAATAGTATTTCGATTTTGACGTTCTCTACAAAACCTGCTAAGCTTGTGCTTCTCTTGTTGAACCTGTAAACTAGACGGTGAGCAGGTGGTCATCTTGCTCAAAGTCCTCATGCATTTTATTGAATATAAGTTGTGCTATGCTGTTCTTGTTGATATTGCCATCATAGTTATATCCTCTAAAACTCCTCTTGTTGACCTATTCACATTCACAGCCCAAGAAATCATTTAGAATTTCGAACAGGAGGAGTTTTTACTTGCGGCTTATTTGCGCGAAAATTGGGGAAGTGGCGGCAGTCAGCGGCAGGCGAGTGGCAGCGGGGAAGGAGGGAAGATTTTTCGCGCAAATGAGCTGGCTCGCAGGCTAAGAAACGTTCAAAATAGAGTTACAAAAGTTGGTTACAAACTTGAAATTGGTCTAGTTGTTTCATCTTTTGCTTTACTCACTTCCGAAGTATTATGGCAGCGGTAAACAAGGTTTTAACTAACATGTGCACGGCTTCCTTTGATTCTTGTCGCAAAGTCATACGAAGCGAATACTAAATAGGAGCTGACCAGCTTAATGAATATTTTAAAATATTAACTAACCCGACACCGTCGGATTATCTCGTTTCCAAATTAAAGGGCGGTGAAGACGTAATGAGTTCACCATAGGAGTCTTTCAGACAAAATACACGGAAATCAAAAAATGACAACTGGCGCGTGATTCTTAAAAATTACTGGCAGCCGCTCTTAATAACTTAGAAGATGTGTTGTCCAATTAATAGAAATACAGTGTTCATTTTGGCTTTTAGAAGAAAACCAAATGTTATTTTTGAAAACTTTCATATTTATCGAAGCATAAATATTGGATGTAAACTTCTTGGCATTCTTTTGCTGCAGACCAGGAAATTAAAAACTACAACAAGTTGACTTAAGACTGAATGGCTGCCACATGAAGGTCTTTCTGCTGCTCTCTTGATCTCCGATCTGCTCCATTTTTTAACCACTGACTTCACGAAGGTTCCATGAGGAGTATAACACAGTTAATAACAGGGCACAAGACAAGCGACTCTTTTTGAGATTAAAAGAACAATTATTGTGTATTTACTTAAATATAATAAATAATTTTACGCCATCGGAAATATAATTTTTTTTTTTGAAGGAACTGTAAGATTTTAACACTACACACTTTCAGTTCTTAACTGAGCCTCGGGCTCTCGTGGAGCCTTGTTCACAGTGATGTGCCATCAATTTTATTCTTAAAAGGTTTTCTTTAACCAGGAAGAATAATATAAATTCTTTTGATTTTAATAAAAACGAAACATAAACATGCCAGTGGCATACCGCAACAGACGTAAATTTTAATTGAAGTTTGATGTCTTTAATAAAATACAAAATTAATTGAACTATTTTCCTTTCAGTGGAAAGAAAGCTGAAGTGTTTAGATTACGCGGATCACCTTCTCATATGGAAAAAATGACTTATTTTAAGCGTGTAACAGCGAGAGGTTTGATTCATTTCCAATACGGGTTGGAACAGTAAAGTAGTCTGAAAAAAACCTAGTAAGAATTTTTGCGACAGCACGACAAGAAATGACGACTTTAAATGCGACAAATGAGACAAGAGTAGGATTCAATTCTGAGGTTACAACAGCATCAACAACAGTTGCGGTATTAACAATAGTTGCTTTAATCTTTTTCGTTTCGACCACTGGCAACTCTCTCGTCATTGCTGTGGTAGTCAAGAATAACCACATGAGA
>JAOEJI010287445.1:0-19134 GCA_025448255.1 Umimayanthus chanpuru | reverse complement strand
GCTCAAATTGTGCAAAAACTTAAGAACAATGAGGCTCGGCCAAAATTTACTGGTTCTTATAAAAAAAAAAGCGTGTAATGCATCTGTAATTTGTGAAAACATTCATAAGGGTCAACGTATCGAGTGTTTTGAGGCTCGTGTTCTCGGAATGAGTACTGTGAATTTATTTATTATCAAGTACTGAGGCCCGGGTATCGGACCGAATATAAATGGGTTTTTTTATCCGCTGTCATATATGCAAGCTTTCTTAAAATGTAGTTGGTGTTTTCCCCAAACCGCCCTTTGCAAAATTTGTTTTACAAATGCTATTCAGCAACAGGTGGTTGTTGGTAAATATAGTGGTTTAAATGTGGCAGATTCAAGTGCTGTATAAATATCCCAAATGATACAGAGCTACAAGGCTAGATAAGAACTGGTCGTAGGTAATTAAGATGGAAATTAGCAGCAAATGAACACGTAAGTGAAGCGGTAGCCTTTGAGTAAAACCAACTTAGGCGGCTAGTTTAGACATCGTGCTTTCACCGCACCGAACTCAATTCTATTTGGCGCGGTGTCTGGCACGGTCAAAGCACGGTTGCGATTTAGACACTGCACCCAATTGATTATCTTACGATTAAGTTTGGTGATGAGCGCAGCTGAGGCACGCTGTCTAAATTGAATCGCACTTTTACCGTCCGCACGCTCAGGTTTACCGCGCCAAGTTCTGGCACAGTGCTTTAAAATAATTGTGTCGATTTAGACATCGAGCTTTCAATGTGCTTTCACCGCGCCAAATCGAAATATTTGAGTTCGGTGCGGTGACAGCACGATGAGAGTTGTATATTGCTACACCCAACTAGAGACCGATGGAACAGTTTACACCTAACGTCAAGGCAGAGCTGTCTCAGAGTTTTAAATGAACCATGTTGACCGCACTTCCCTCGTGACATAACTAAGAACCTTGCAGATGTTTAATACTGATATAAGCATAAATATTCGTACAACTTGAACGGCAATGTGATAAACGATGCTTTCTAAATTGGTTAAGTTTAGACAGATGTGGTATAGCTGCAGGCGTGAACTGCGAAAAATATCTACCTTGTGCAAAGTGCCCATGAGAAGTGTTTCCTAGAGGTCGGGCGAACGTTTCGCCGATCGCGACTCGTTTCGTCGACTCATTTCTTGCAGTTCACCGCTGTAAAAGAGGAAAAATGAGACATTTCTGCTCTACAGCACAACACAGTCAAATAAAACCCATTTGGTTTACTTGGGAGGAGCAGGCTTGACTCACTAATAAACGTACACGTTAATCGCTGTGAAAGAGGGAAAATGAGACTTTTCATACTCGTAGTCTATTGCGGGTTTTTTTTGGCTAGAACAAAACAAGCTAAAAAATACTTGCCGCGCAGGTCCATAACTGACCAATGAGAACGTTTAAAACATTGAATGAAATACTTCATTTATCCTACAAAAATGGAGCAGCCAGTATATATAGTAATATAAAAATCTGGTATAAACCCACGTTTAGTAGCTAGTAAACATACTCTATACATCTCCTAAAAATTCTAAAAATCTCGACAAGCAGCTCTAAAAATATAAATCTTAAATATGAATAAAAACGAAAATTGAAGAATAAAGTAAAATTATATACTTTGCACTAAGGTATTTCACAGATCCGAGCCAAATAGTTTTTCTAAAATCATGCTGATTCTGCTCTGCACACGCACTTATTGCAATCGGTTGCCATTTGCTGACCACGTGACCAGTTTTCGAGAAGCTTATATGATAAACGCTTCATGAAGGAAATGACAAACGCTTTCCGGTGCGTGCCTACATCCTTCAAACGTCATCAACAACATTTGTTTTGTTTTCATCTTTCCGCTTATGTATTATATATAATTATGTAATTGTTCGGCAACCACAAAGGCCACTCAGCGAGACCACCCCCTCCCCCTCCTTCTCTCCCTCCCCATACACAAACGGTCAGAGTATAAAGACTGCTTAGCTTTTCTACTTGACGATCCTTGAGCGCTGTATTGAGCGCCTTGAGGAAGCTGAAACTGATTAAAATTCGAAAGCTAAGATCTAGCTGGATAGCAAAGTGTGCATAACTTATTAAAACGATATTTATGAATGATTTTTTGAAAGCTTGAAACCATGTTTTCGATTTGACGTTTCACTCCTTGCGTTTTGCCAAACTGTCAACGGTTTGTTACTGCATACACTGCAGTTTCGTTAGTTGTTGCGCTTGAAAACTGTGATGAATCGATAGAAACCACTAACTTGTTCCTTGTCATGAAAAACATGTATTCTGTATAAAAGCATAAATTGAAATTTGATTATCCGATTAGTCTTTCTAATTTGCAGTTTTCTGATATGTTTTTAGATACTGATGAAGCCATTACAAAAGATTCGTTAAACGAAACTCTACTCTGGGGAAATAAGCTTGACAAAATATAAATAGTTTTTCTTACTGTCTAAAGAAATACTAATAAAACTGAATAGTTATACGTGCTTGTTTATTATCAATAGCAGTTACAACCATAATATGGCTTTCAAAATGCCTCTGGAGATGTACCAACCAGCGAGAAGAATGTGCTGATCCACAAAAACACAATTACCTTATTTTAATGGTGGCAAGAAAACAAAAACTGAAGACCATTGGTTATATCGAATAATGGAAAAGCAAGTTTGAAACTATGAAAATTTTAAGAATTGTTAGCCGGTTTTGAAACACAAAAATATGTTAGCCAGTGGAATTCTGGGACATATTCTGGACATATCAGTTGAGACTTGCAGATAATGAAGTATTTGCACTCATCTCGCTACTCGTGGACAAGAATCGTAGTGAGAGTGAAACTATCAAACGCGTTCGTTTTACAATCAATGAGGTATTTTGTTTTGTTATCTATTTTATATTTTGACATTCAATTCAAAACAATTCATTCTTGAAAGTGATATAGCATGTTAGTCAAGGTCTTGATCAATCAAATTATCCTTACCCGAGAATGTAGAACGCAGCAGCGAGACAGTTGCACACAGTTGGGCATGGATGATTTATTAATAAATATTATTAATTTTATTGCTAACACTAACTATAAAAGAAAACTTTTTAGGTTAAGATGCATGCTTTACGTTGCTAAGAAATGCACTTACCCTATTTTCTACAGTTATAATCTTGCGTTTAGAAATATGCCATTGTAATTCTGTATATTTTAGCAATAAGTTTAAATATTCAGACTTACCTTGCTTGTCGGCTTTACAAAACACGAGTACTTGAGAGTAGGAAAACGTTTAAATGTAAAAAAGACGCTAAGGTTAATGATTTGATTTGACATAGCTGAATAAATTATTAGGTTACTTCTAAAAATATTTCCGTTTTCTCGATCTAGCGGGCTCGAGGAAAATTAGACGTACGACTACTTGAGAAGGGTAACTGCCTGTGTGCAATTCCAGTATTTATCATGTTGCGTTTAGTTTGAGAGCTAATCGCTCTGACCCGGGCAAGACGCGCCACACAAATAAAGCAGTCAAGTAAAGTCAACACACTTATCAAGTGGGCAGAAGATCATGAAGACTTCTCGAACATATTGCTCTGTCTCATTAGTAAAAACCAGAATTTAGTGTTATTAGAAAACATTTTCAGCTAAGATCAAAATAAAACTGTATTCAAACTAAAGTAAACTGCATTTGAGGTACATCAGATCAACCTTTCTGCCTATAAAGCAATCGCAGAGTGATTGAAAACAGGCTTACTACCTCAAAGTGTCTTGTACATAACTGACGGTAATTTGTTTTTTGTGACTTCATTCCTGTGTACTTATATACAATGACTGACACCATTACATACTGTGCGTCTATATATACCATCCATCTCGTTCATTCGCTGCAGCCTGATTTACACCGCTTCGAACAACAGCCTCAGTTCAAAAATGGATCTTATCATCATTTTGTCAGCAAATTCCCTTCCACGATTAGTTCACACCCTCAAGCATTCGGCTGCTCTTGTAGTTAACTGCTAGGGAAATCAGAAACTATTTTAAACTATGACCAGGTACTATTTCTTTGTCAGTTCCATGTAGGCCCTTGTCATTTCTGAAACAAAATGTTAGCCATTTTTAACATCTCTTAATAAATTTTTCTTGAGCAAATTGAGAATCTATCGCATTTTCATAAACAACATCGCAGGTGGGATGAAGTAAGGACAATCTATCAGCGGACAAAATCGAAACAGTCCAGATTCGTACATCTGTAATAAAGAAAAAGACAAACCAGTAACTGATCATCAGTAGGATACCTAAAATGTGTGCATTCTACGATTGGTTTCGGCTCCATTAAATCCATGAACTCTATTGAATATAACTATAAGAAATATGCGATATTTGTTTTTAAAATAAAAATCGAAAATCAAACTATCATGAAGGTGGGCGAGCTCCTTTGTTGACAAAAAATAAGTTTATTTACTTCAGTATTACTTTTCTGCTGTTTAGGTATAAATAGGTGAGTAAGCCGAAATCGATCAAGTTTCTGTTTGATGAAATTTTAAGTTATTACAGTATATCAACAAAGTTAAGTATGACTCTGTTTAAAATTTACAGCCGCAGCACAGCGCTCATATAGATTCCTCCATGACAAAGGACCCGTAATTTCCGCTACGTATTCTTTAAAATATTAATTAGTTTGATCATTAATACTATTCTTCAACAGGGTTACCAATTAAATGAGAGAAAATCGCGCAAACATTATGGCTAGGATTCGCAGATTATTAAAAATGACGGCGATGTTTTGTCTTTCAAATGACTGATGAGATTTCGTGGTTTTCAAAACCACCGAGTTAAATATCGCTTAAGAGGAACAAAGCGAACGCCTAGCGTCTTCACAGATAAAATCTACAAGTGGCTTCGTGATGGTAAAGTCATTTTTTCCCACTTTACGATTGTGTTAGAACTTGTCAATCTAAGTAATTACAAGTTGCAGGCGGAGGCAAGGGCCGCTAAAATAAAAACTAATCATTTTCTTGCTTCATTGGTCAAAGCAAAATGCTCTATAGCATGCTGCGGGACGGAAATTAAACTTACTGAAAAGATAAAATAGAAAATGAAAATTTCCAGGGTAAATTAGTGTACGATATTTAGAAACAAACATGAAAATGTATACATTGAATCATCAGTAAGTTTAGATGAAGCTCTCGTGACATTTTGTATTTCATATTTAATAGGTTTTTAATTTTGTGGAAGGTCTTGAAAGAAAATACTGCTAAAATGACTTCTGATGATACTCGAAGAATTAAAATTAATTTGTCTTATTATATCTACCGACTGTGGTCATATGTGCAAGAGAGTAAACATGTTCAACCAGTCAATAGAAATATAATTGAAATTGCAACTGCACCCTTCGTTGAAAATATTTCACTGTAATTGCATTGAATTTTTTCTTTAATTTCAAACACGTTAACGGCGGGAGACCTGGAAATGTGCTTGTATCAGAAAGTTTAAATTCTTGTGTTTTGAGTTCTCACAATGCAAATAGCTTTGCTGTGACACGAGAACAGTCCTGCCGGATAAAACGTCACAAGTATAAGGTATTTTACTTAAGAGTCACAATTTTTTAAAAATTTAATATTACTCCCTCATGTTTCGACTGTATGTTTTCAACTGTTGATAAGTAACTAGAACATATCGCTTACACACCACTCACTGTTTTCTACAAGTTCGGAAGCCATCGCGGCAGTCGTTCTCGCCCCAAGGAACTAGAATCATTCATTTTCGACATGTTTTCGTTACTCGACGGGTGAATCAGTTGCATACGATTCCTGCGGGGAAAATCAGGAATGATATATTACAACGATAAAAGCAAATGACAGAACTTTATAAAATCTGCAACATTATATACTCTTTGGCACACAGGACTGACAAGAATCATGCGAACGGAGTGTTTGATATGGCTGTTTTTGTCGAAGGTGAAGGTTACTCTGGCATACAAAGTTGTAGACAGCGATGAAGAAATCAAAACTCAGCGATTCTTGACTGCTTAAAAGATTATAGTATTATTTTGAAGGTGCTTTTTCTAGCATCAAGGCAAGACTTGGAATCTGTGAGCTAAACGAGACGAGGTCAAATGAGGATTGATCAGTTCTTTCAAACATTCCTCCTAGATGAGTTTATTACTACGACTTCATCACTGAGGTTATCGAATCGTTAGCCTACTTCTGTTCTGCAAAAAACGAACGCTGAAGAAAGTCTGAGCTATTTGCTTTATGGTTTTAAGACATCAGCGTTGAGAGGTTTGTCTCTTTGCCAAAATATCATCTTCATTTCCTTTGGATTTCACTGTTGGGGGAATCTTATATTTTGCTACAAGACTTTGTATGTAGTTGTTGTAATATGTAATTTTGATAAACACTTTTACGTTTACAATTTTAAAAGGAAAACGGCAAAGTTTTCATTATCTAGCAGGTTTATCACTAAAATATCCCAAGCAATATTCATTACAATCCCGAGAGCGCGTTGTATCTAAATAGGGTTCTTAATATTGGTAAAAAGAAGCATTTCACTCATGCAAGATATCATGTTGCTCTTTTAGCTAGCTGTATATGTATCACCTAGGCAGAAAATCAACTGAACACTTAGAGTGATGAGTGTCGTATAATTTATAAATCATGCCAAGGGCTTTTGAAATTGTGGAAGAATGCTTCGATCTCAGCAGGTGTAAATTTTCAATGTCCCTATTTATATACACTTCGAAGGGTGCAATGTAGTTAACTTTACACCGTTTCGTCAAAAGACAAAAGTCCGCATTTCAGTCATGCAGCTTATCATTTTGTTCTTTAGCTGTAATCTCTTAGACAGAAAATAAATTGCACTCTTGGAGTGGTGTGTGGTGTAGGGTATATAAAGATTTTGACGCCAGACAAACAACGTTTTGAACGTATGCGTAGAAGAATGCCTTATATCAATTCCAAGATCGCGGTATACCCAAAGATATTGCATTTGGCCAAAGAGTCTTTAAACTGATAAAAATAGCATTAATTTGTCCTTCAAAGAGAAGTAAGAAATGAAACACAGGGAGTGGTGCGTTTTAAAAGGCTTTGGCACCATGCGAATATATTTTAAAATGTAGAAGAATGTTTCCAGCTCAGCAGGGGAATAGTTTCAATGTCTCTAATCATTATACTCCCGAGAGTGCTGTTCACCAATAAATGCCTTCACCATTTGGTCTAAAGAGTCTTTGAACTGAAAAAAAGAGCATTTCGGTCATGTAATTTATTTATTTGTTATTTAGCTGTAGAAATCTTTTACATAAAATGCACACTTGGAGTGATGGAGTGTTTTGGAGAGTATATGAAGATATTGACGCCAAAACAACGACTATTGTAAGATCGTGACATAACTGAAGATACAGCAGTTGACCAAAAGAGTCTTTAGACTTTAATCTGATAGAAGTTAGCATTAATTTGTTCTTCAAAGACACATAAGAAAACAATCTGAACGCAGGGAGTGGTGCGTCTTTAAAGGATTTGGCACCAACACGAAGATATTTTGAAATGTGGAAGAATTGCTACTTATACCAGCCCAGTAGACGAATGGTTTCAGTATCTCTATCCATTACATTCCCGAGAATGCTGTTCACCTATAAAGTCCTACACCATTTGGTCTAAAGAGTCTTTAAATTGACAAAAAATGGGCATTTCGGTCATGTAATTTATCTATTTGTTATTTAGCTGTAGAAATCTTTTTACATAAAATGCACAATTGGAGTGATGGAGTGTTTTGGAGAGTAAATGAAGATATTGACGCCAGACCAACGGCTTTTGTAAGATCACGACATACCTGAAGATACAGCACTTGGCCAAAATAGCCTTTAAACTGATACCAATTAGCATTAACTTGGTCTTCTAAGACAGATAAGAAATCAAACGCAGGGATTGCTGCGTTTTAAAAGGCTTTGGCACCATGCGAAAATATTTTGAAATGTGGAACAATGCTTCCAGCACAGCGGGCGAATGGTTTCAATGTCTCTATTCGTTACACTCCCGAGAGTGCTATGCATCTTTAAAAGCCTACACCATTTGGTCTAAAATGTCTTTAAATTGACAAAAAAGAGCATTTCGGTCATGTAATTTATCTAGCTGTAGAAATCTTTTACATAAAATGCACACTTGGAGTGATGGAGTGTTTTGGAGATTCAGTGAAGATAAACGGCTTTTGTAAGATCACGACACACCTAAAGAAACAGCACTTGGTCAAAATACTCTTTGAACCGAAAAATAGCATTAGTTTGTTCTTCTAAGACAGGTAAGCATTTAAACGCCGAGGGTGGTCCGCTTTTGAAGGCTTTGGTACCACGCAAAGATATTTTGAAATGTGGAAGAATGCTTCCAGCACAGCGGACGAACAGTTTCAATGTCTCTATTCACTATAATACCGAGAGTACTGTGCATCTTAAAGAGCATAGAGGCTTTAAACTGACAAAAATAAGCATTTCGGTCATGTAATTTATCTACTAGTTATTTAGCTGTAGAAATCCTTTACATAAAATGATGGAGTATTTTGGAGAGTATATGAAGATATTGACGCCAGATCGAGGCTTTTGTAAGACCACGACATACCCGAAGATACAGCATTATGAAATGTGGAAGAATAGATTCTTCCAGTACAGCGGGTGAATGGTTTCAATGTCTCTAATCATTACACACCCGAGAGTGCTGTGCACCTTTAAAAGCCTACGCCATTTTGCCTAAAGAGTCCTTAAATTGGCAAAATGAGAATTTCGTTTATGTAGTCTGTCTATTTGATATTTTAGCTCTGTAATCCTTTACATAAATTGCACACTTGGAGTGATGTGTTTTGGAGAGCATATGAACATATTGATGCCAACCCAACGACTTTTTTTAAGATCGCGACATACCTGAAGAAACGGCATTTGACCAAAAGAGTCTTCAAATTAATGAAAATTAGCATTCCTTCCAATACAGATAAGAAATTATACGCAGGGAGTCGTGCGTTTTAAAAGGCTTTAATTGGCACCACGCAAAGACTGATTTTTTGAAAATGTTAAAGAATGCTTTAAACTTAGCAGACGTGAAGTTTCAGTGTACTTATTTGTGTAGTTTCTAAATGGACAAAAAAAGTGAGCATTTCGATCACGCCGCGGCTATTATTTTGTACCTTTAGCATACACCATTTGGTCTAAAGAGTCTTTTAAAAATTGACACAAATAAGCATCTTGGTTACGTAGTCTATCTATTTGATATTTTAGATGTATAAATCCTTTTACATAAATTGCACACTTGCATTGGTGTGTTTTGTAGCGTATATGAAGATCATGGAGCCAAACTAACGACATACCACAACATACCTGAAGATACGGTATTTGGCCAAAAGAGTCTTTAATAAATTAATGAAAATTAGCGTTAATTTTGTTCTTCTAAGACAGATAAAAAAACTTAACACAGGGAATCGGGTGTTTTAAAGGTTTTGGCACCATGCGAAGATATTTTGAAATGTGGAAAAGTACGTGCTTTAAGCTCAGCGGACGTTTTAATGTCCTTGTTTCATCCCAAAAAGTACTGCATACCTATTCAAATATACCTCGTGTGGTCCAAAGAGTCTTTAAATAGACACGCAGCGGCTATTACTTTGTTCCTAGACCTGTAATCTCTTAAACAGAAAACCGATAGGGTATGGTACATTTAAGGCTTAAACTAACGCGTTAAAGATGTTTTCATCTTCATTCCCAAGATCACGATGTACCTAAAAAACACCATTAGACCTAAACAGTCTTTCAATTGATAAAATGAGCTTTTTGGTCATATAACCTCATTTTGTTCTCCCAAAACAGGTTTACACACAGGTAGCGGTGGTTTTCGTTAAGTATGTTTAAAAGGCCTTGCCACCACGCGAAGATATTTTGAAATGAGCATGGAAGAATGTATCCAGTTCAGCAGGTGCATATATAGCTTCAGTGTCTCTATTCATTACACCCTCAAGAGTGCGGTGTAACTAAACAGTCAAACTGAGTCTTTAAATTGACAAAATTGAGAATTTCAGCCACGTAACAGTCGGATTATTTTGTTCTTCAAACTAAAATCTCCTAAACAGATGAACACTCCAAAGTTCGGAGGTGAGTCAGTGAAGGAAATTGTTAGTTAGTGTGCTTTGTAAAGATAAATCTGAAATAGCAATCCCCGTGACAGGGGATATTCCAAATTTAAACTGACGAAACCAATCCAATGGAGATATATTTTGTCGGTTTGGGTGTGAGAATTAACTGACAGTTAGGCGGAAAGAGGAAGAAAGACTTGAATATGGTCGTCACTGCAAGGATAAAATAAGCTGATCAAGCCACTTGCAAAAAAAAACTAAAAGAAGTCCTAGCTCAAATAAATTACGCACCTTCTGTTCCCTTATTTTTTCCCTTTATTTTCTATTTCATATTTTTATAAGAAACTTGCAAAAAATTGACGTAGTTTTTCGATAAGTTTTTTTAATGTTCACCACGTCCTAAACAGGCAAACTGAGTTTTTGTGTTCTTGTGAAACTTGTTGATAAATACGTTAAGTGGAAATAGTCTTGTTTCACTGACTCTCGTTGATACAATCAAAAGGTAAGAATTGCTTAACCGCGAAATAACCAAGCAGATAATATGAAATACTATTGTTGTAACTAATATACATTTTTTGATGTCCTGATGAGAACCGCGTGTGGTAAAACGTTCTAGACTAAATAAATTGCGCCATGTTGTCATGCTCAAACAAATCAAAAGAAATATAAGTGTAGAAGATAACATTATGAGATAAGGAAATAGACTTGGAAAAGTCGGGAAAGCGTTCGAGAGCACTGTTGCTTTTAGTCACAGTCTTACGTCAGTTCAAGAAGTATTGGAGTGCTGCTTGTAATATTTAATAATTGAGAAATTAAAATCTACTTAGAAAAGAAATCTAAGCCAATTAATAAAATTGACCACAATGTAAACTTTCTCGAATAACTCGTTAAATGTTCCCCTCTCCTGCTTCCTTCTCCCTTCCCTCTGGAAACTGCCTGTTAGTCACAGATAAACATTTTATAAGAATTGCGTGTCCTATCCATACCAAACGTGATATTTTGAATTGAAATATTAGTCCTTTGGAAAGCATCTATTAATTTTTCATCACCATTGCCCACAAACGTATCAGCATTATTTGTATAACTTCAATAGTGGTTTCGTTGAAGCTAGGTAACAAGGAAACACAGCTACCATCTAAAAGCTTCCACGCTGATGCTAAATAGGTATGTCGTCAACTGTTTTTGTTTTGAACCGAACAGAACAGTGGGTTATACTTAATAGTTTACTTCTTGTTGCTGGAAATCTGCCCTACCAAGCAGACTGATTATATACAAAGAAAGAAGATCTTACTACAAACATTCAAAAAGTGAAGAATACCGGCAGGAGATAAGTTGCAATAGGAAACACTGCGATCTTACGAAGCTCAGAACTTCCAAATTTTGTTTATATTGGAGCGTCCTCCATGGTAATATTACTTTGACTTCAAGTTAGTTTTATAGATACAACGAAGCACACAACCTGGTAGATATTGTTTTTGTGTTAACCAGTTATTTCGTGTTAGACCTATCTGCCATAGGCAGTGTTTACATTACATTCTATTAACCTCCATAATTTTTGTAATGTCTGTTGAACTTTTTTGGTTTACTAGTGCTGTTGCTGAAAAACAATCAATCTTTGAGAACATCGCAAGAACGAATTTCAGGCTAAAACTAAGCATGGAACGTTTAATTTATGTTTTCTGAAAATGGCAAGAATAATTTCTTTAGTTGATATCACAAGAGCGGCACAAATTTGACACAACACAGAAACGTAATTTGGAGACCCATGTTCAGAATGTTATTAAATTTGTCGGAATTTCAGTTTCTTAAGTTTTCATTTCGGGGCTACTTTCTAAATGATGTTTTCCATTATAGAGCTGCATTACAGTAAACTTGTTTAGATTTCCAATTCCAAAAGAAAGAAAATCTTTCATGCTATCATACACTAGTTTTCGCAGAATTGAAATTTCAAGTAACTGATGTAACTACAGCAAGGGGTATAGTTGAGGCCTTATGTCACCCTGGGGACAACGAAAAAATGATGAACAGATGATATAACGTAGTTTTTACTGTCATTTATCTAACATTTCTTTCAATTTATGAAAAATGACAGTTTGAGGATAACCTTAACGTCAGCCTCATATATTTGACATTTTGGGCCTCTTTTGCCACAATATTCTGATAAAAATGATTTTTTCTTTTTATAAAAAGAGTGTGGTTTAAATCACTGAGTATGATTTTGTATTGAGCCATTCAGTTAGGAAGTAGCAGCACAGAGCTCTTGCTACCAATCAATTTGGATCCGAATAAAACAGTACGTTTTTGGTTCACAAAACAACAAATATCCATAATGAAAACAAAATGTTAAAAATTTTTAAAAGTAAAAAGAAAAGTCAATACGGATAAATCCTTAAGGACTTTATCCTTTTATTATAGAAAAAAGTGTAGAAAGGTGGAGAGAACTAAAGTAAGGAAAAATAGGACAAACATGCTTGTAATCGGATAAAATACGATAAGGGGCTCAATGTAATCGGACAGTTGACAGACACACTAATGAACATTAGACTGAGGTAAATTATAGACCAATCAGATTTTAGAAAATTGTAAGTTTTATGATAATAATATCGATAATAATAATAATAATAATAATAATAATAATAGTAATAGTAATAATAATAGTAATAATTATAGTAATATTACGTTACTTTTGAACCAAAGCAGATAAAACATTCTTAATTCCCTTTACAATAATAAGAACAAAACTGAATGCACGATCATTTTGAATTACGAAAAGTTTTATTTCGAAAGCAATTATTTTCCCGTGGCGTTTTATTAACGCTCGAAATGTCAGCTGTACGCCAAACCTCTCGGGTGAAAAACATACCATATCAACCTTTGTTGCTCAAAGCCCGCGGGGGGCTACTCGACTCAAGTTTGGGTAGGGGGGTGCCACCCGGACCTTGAAACCCTGATCCTGTTTATGATAAAACGTTCGTGGAAATCATGAAAAATTGATACCCTGTTTGTGATTTTCAGGTCAAATTCCACTCATTTTTTTTTATCAAATGCGTGATTTTTAGACCCTGATTATAAAAAATATTCGAAAATGTTTGAATTTGAGACCCTGTTTATCAGCGGACGGTCGAAAAACCATACCCTGAAGGGTGGCACGTCCCCGTATAGATTATGTATGGGAGTACCCTCCCCCCTTCCCTCCGGGCTCAAAACCCATTTACAGCTTACTCGCCAATTCAGAAAAACAGGGTGTTTTTTCAAAACCAGTCTTCCAGTGTTTGCATCAAAACTAATTAACCGTTCAGCAGTCATATTTGAAATTTTAGGATTTGTTCCGCCTTGATGGTGTTAAGCATTCTATTAGATATACAAATATGTTTTGCAAACGAAGAGAGTTGCATGGGTTGATTCTCTTCTAAAACGATTTGCTTACAGCATTAATCCTTGATTTATATGCAATGTTACTTTAACTAGTTTAGGTAATATATTGTTAGTTATTAGCTGCTTTAAAGTATCTTGTAAAGAACGAATACTTAATGGCAATAATTTAGGTCCCAAATGTCTGTGAGGGACCTTCGAACAGCCGCAGACTTTAAGCATAAAATCTAACAAATATCGAGGTTCATCTTTACAAGATTTGCCGGAGATTGAGATGGGAATGAAACTGAAGGAACGTAAAAATGGCGTCTTTTGATAAATCACAGTATATTTTTACTACATTATACTCATTCTAACAAATAATCCAAATGTAAACAAATATGTCGGACACACAAAACCTTATTATATTTTCTCGAATTTTTTGACTATTTCTTCTCATCTGTATAAACACCACCAAATATTGGTCTTAGCTGATTAATCGATGGGATTGGAATCTATTTCTAGCTCATTTAATGTGTGATTTGCCACAATTAACATTTTCGCCCTTGTGGAAAGTTCTAGGGGTTGGTTAGCGGACTGTTTATTACAAGCGTTGTTTAAAACTTTCTGATTTTATAAATATTAATGTTTGAAGTTTGCAGTTAATTCCTGGTGAAATATACTTGAACACTCAAGAATTACAGACGGTGTTTAATCAAAAATAGTGAAACTTTAAGGATATCGTTTCAGGAATTCATTTTTAAAAGATCTAGTGCGTTGCATTACTCAGAAACTACTTGTTTTGCACAATGAACAAAAAAATGAAGAAGCTTTATTCGTGAATTCTAACTTCCCTTTAACTTTACTTTTGACTAGTACTTTTCTTCTTAAAGAAGGAAGCAGCTGTATTCCTGAATGTTAACTTTGTTTTATTTTACTACCACAATTACTGTCGCTGAATAGTTTACTGTAGAAAATGGTAATTTTATCCAATGTTTACTGAAAATTTTCACGAAAATATCAAGTTGGGGCATTCTATAGAGAGCAACTCCGTTAGGTTTGGTTCGAATATTTTTTCAATAACCAGTTTTTGACAAAAACGTGTGATTTGTAGAGTTACAATTTGAGAAGGTTGACCACACTTTTCCCCAGCTTCAGAGAGGCACAAACAGGTGTTCAAGAAGCCGAAAAACAACTGGTTATTTTTGTTACATACTTGTTCTATTGTTGATTATCATTTACTAAATGAGTTGATATAACTGCCTTGAAGCACTGAAACAGCAAACCAACAGTTTGATCTGGATGACGAGAGCTAGCTAAACTAATACTTATCATGTTATATTTTAAAAGTATCTTTTTAAACATAAATCAGTGTACTACTGGATTAAATATAAATCAATCTTGCGCTCATGCAAATATTCGTGTATGTGTTTGGATGGCAACTATTTGTAACCGCTTAAAACAAAGTAATACGGTATCTCTTTGGAGATTAGCTAACAATACAGCAAATTCAAAGCAGAAATATTTCGCCATCAAAAGACTTTCACAATCGTTGAAAATAAGTGTTGGCAAACTGCATAAAATTTTGGGACAGTTGAAAATAACTATTAGTAAAATCCAAAGCATAGTGCTTCTTGCTTGGCCCTAAACTTTAGATCCAACCTTGCGGCGAAAAATATACTTTATTAACCCTTTCTGATCGGAACCAATTATTCAGCTTACTCGCCAACGCAGAAAAAACATTGCGTTTTTCATAATGAATTTTCATGTTTCCACAGTTACTAGAGGTACTATTTGGTCTTAAAATTGAGACATTATTTTAGTTTTTAATATTAGACAGCAAGAGACTGTTCATAATCACGTAACTATCTAACTGAGAACGCTCGTTTTAAAGATAAGCCGAGAAGTTACTGAAGAGAACTTTGAAGTGTAAATGCAACGGATGCTTTGCAAGCACAAAAACGAAGCTAAAGTAGCATTCTTGCTAAAAATAAGAGACATAAATCTTATCTTCTGTCTTATTGATATGGCGACAAGAACTAAATGTTTCTGTTGCTCTGTTTTGGGCAGAAACTTTTCTGCTGACATTACATGTGACGCCATCTACATTTAAAAATTTTCCGATTGTTTTTTTTGCTGCGTCTAGACTGTAAGTGGGTAGTACGTGTTCACACGCTTATACAGATAATTTGAAAAACATTTAGAAAGGCCTTGGTTTTGATGTATTGAAAGCTTTTATGATCTCACGTCGAGAAATGCAATTAGGTCTAATTTTACTACATTAACTGACATTTTCTATAAAAATGAATCTTATCTTGAACAAATTTCATCGGGTGTTTCTTTTACGGAAGATAGCTTGGGATGATTTAGGGGAAACACATAAGCTGAACACTCAGCAGTTGATTACAGGCCGTACAGTAGTGAAAAAATATTAATTAAATTGAAAAATCATTTAATTAGTACGCTTGAAGCTACCTCATTGTGCGTTGGTTTTTGTTTGCTATCTGTTATCTGAGGAAATTGGGAAGAAGACATCCGTTACGCTTTCAAACATTCCAGATAAACTTTGCTATAAATTTTGGAAATTTACAACTGTTCCTAACAAAGAAACATCTAAGATTCACGGCAAGCAAATCTAGTGTTTTCCTTTTTCATCGCGGTAAGTAAGAGAAGCGTAAACTCTAAATTTGCAGCTTAATACAACAAAGCTTAAACTACATAGTAAACTTTAAAAGGTAATGACTTTATAATTTATAACAGCACATGGATACAAACATTAATAATATACTTTATGCTCGTTAATATATGAAGTGTTAGATCTAAAAAAAAATGTTTATACTAAAACCAGTTGACTTGTCATTACAATACTTCAAAAAAATTGCTGTGACAACTGTTTGATGTGTCCAGAAAAGTTTTAGAGGAAAAGAAAAATGATTTATTATGTGATGTTATTTTACTATTTCTTACACGAGTATAATCGTGTAAAGTTCATCGTTAATGTATAACACAAAGTTAGAATTAATAATATGGGGGATTTCCTTTCTCATGGCCGACAATTAGTCGGTTTGTGTAAACATGCCGTAAGGCCACCGCAGGAATATTACATTTAAAGGTAAATGTTTGTGTAAGTCCAAGCGATTTTCAGCCGGACCGCCATTTTAATTATGTCGCCGCGTTTCTGTGTTTTTTTTTTTTTTGTATGGCTTGAGAAGTAAGCAAGTCTTCACTTGACATGAAAGAAACAAATTTAGACAACTGCAAAATAGTGTTTATTTTGTGCTAAAGTTAGGTTTGCTATGACATGAAAGCGTTTTTAAATAACTAAATTCTATTGTTTAAACAAGGGACTAAGATTTACTGATAGTCGTACTCACTAATTTAGTGCCGCAAATGTTATTCGTGAGAATATATCACTTGCCATGCATTTACCGACTTGGTTTTCATTTGCAAATTGTATTTTGTAATCAACTAGTAATCAATAACAAAAAACACTTCATGTTCTTAAGATCTAAAGATTTCTTAAAACCGTTCGAAATATATTGCAAATTATGTTTGCATTTACGGAAAGATAAAATTCCAACTGATCCCTCGCTGTGAAAGGAAGCTCCACAAGCTTGAAATTGAAATATTCCGATTTTTGTCTTATGAATCTCACAGAAATCGGACAGAGGAATAAGCTATGCTCCAAAAACATTTCCTATTTTCTGCTTTACCTTTATATTCTGGATTTTTAAGATATCTTTCAACTTATGAATGAGTGTTTGGGTAAGGCAAAACCCCTCTCGAAGGTATACTTTTCACCAAACAGTCAAATCATTGAAATCACACCGGAAAATGAGTGGAACAAATTACTGCGACTGCATTAATATACGACAGGATTGCTCTACAACTAGGGGTATATACAAGTTAATTTACAGTTGCTGATGAAAAATGACAAATCTAATTATATATATATATTTTCTTTAAGAAACTTATAACCTTGTAGATACCTTTTGTATTTAGTCAATGCTCTAGTGTGCCCAACTAATAATTGTTTCAATTATGACTCAAAAAGAATCGCAATTTTTCGAAATGTTAATGTTTGCAAATCATTCCTATTCCTTTGTGCAAAACACTCCAATAAATATGTAATTGGTAACTGTGACTTTAGTAACCCTGAAAAGAGCACACATACATGGAAATGTGGCCAGTTAACAAATAAAATAGTTCATGTTCAAATAATTTCAAACTAAGATTAGCAAGTTACTTTTATTCCAAACATTAACAATGTAATTAATTTAACTACTTCAAAAGATCTGAATTATAAAAGTAATAGACTCATTTGGTTCCTTGAAATATCAAAAATCTGATTTTTTCTAATAAGAACCTTGTCAGATAAGAACTTTGCGGCTTAGAATGGTTAAAATGTTGTTATGGACATGCTAAGAACTAGAACATACCCAAGATTGGAATTTCGTTGCAAACCATATTTTTTCATAACAGTCTTGGAAGAATGAGGCACATATGCACGATCAATAATTTCCATGTTTTTCAAAATTATTTAACACATCTCTTTCTAGTTACTGTCCTGTTTTGGTATTCTCTCCAGGACAAAACTAAGATAAGTATGCTAAACTCCAACTTGAAAATAACATTTTCTACTGCATAGGAAAATTGTTGATATGTCTGACAATAGTTAAACCAACCTATTTTATGCTAGGTTCTAGAACTGGAAATCTAAGAACGTTTTCAGGCTGAAATCACCAAATACTCAAAAATGTTATAATTGAGTTCGGTACAGCTTCAACTCTAACATTATTCGAGTTTTATAAGACGGAGTGCAATTAGGGGTTTCCTCAATCTGATCAATTAAAGTGAGATTTCGACAACTTGAGAAAACTCTAGTTCAAAAAAAAGTGAAAACGCACAAGGTCAATTTCTGTACTACTAAAGTATGTTATAAAATCATTCAATTAAACACTGAATACAATTTGTGAAAAGAAAGTAACGACACTTGACAGGGACACAAAATTATCAGCTCAAAATTGCAGCCTATTAGTAATAGAAACACTCTATACACGTTGTTCAGTCCCTGTAAGAATCAGAGCCAGCGTTCATAACCTGAACGATCAAACTGTGCGTTTGAGACGCTACAATAAAGGTTATGGATGAAGTAGTTATATGGCAAAAAAATTTCTCAGAATCATTATCCATATTTATTATATGGCAAGAAAACTATAAACGTTCTGATTGGTTCTTGATTTTTCTCCATCGCCCATTCGCATCAGACTTATTATTTATAACGATATACCATGAAGAGCAACCTTAAAGCAATCGAAAAAAATTTTGAGTCATTTCCAAATATTTCCAATCACACCCGAAAATTTCCAAATCTTTTTGAAGATTTATAAAGATTTGCCCCCTAAGATATTTACAAAATTTTACCCCAGATCCATATGCCGCGAGCTTGTGAACAAAGACCCGTGGTTGTCCTGCATTGGCAAATTTTACTGGCTTAATTAATAGATCCTAAGAATAAAATGTACTTGAAATAAAATTACATAAATCAACCAGACGACATTCATTTTAGTTTCCATTCAAAGAGGTTGATAACAAATGTAGCTTTGTCAAAGAGGTTATAATAATAATAATAATAATAATAATAATAATAATAATAATAATAAATAATAATAATAATAATAATAAGAATAATAAATAAGAA
>JAOEJI010287334.1:0-11797 GCA_025448255.1 Umimayanthus chanpuru | reverse complement strand
ACATGCTCAAAGGCGCTTTACAATGATCAGTTTACCCCCAGCGGACCGGAAGCATATATAGGCGCCTCTGGCAGCCGTTTCAAAGCGGTCCATGTATGCTGGTACTCATTTTACCGACCTCGGAAGGATGGAAAGCTGAGTGAACTATAGCGGGAAAGAAGGTCACCCAAATATTCAACCCTCGACCAGGCTGGGAATCGAACCGGGGACCTCAGGATTGGGAGGCAGAGATCTTAACCACTGCGCCAACTCCTCCGCTAATTAAAATTAATTTTAATAAAAACAGTCTATTAGCAACTAGATTGTTTTAAACTACATATTTCTGTTATTGTATCATTTTATCTTATATTAAGATATTTTCTTTCAGGTGGATACAAAGTTGTATGGAAGAAAGTGCCACAATTTATTGTTCCAGATTTGACAGACTTTGAGGTACTAATTAATGTATATCAAAGAGTGCAGTTTCAATTTGTCAGTACTTTGAGCTTTATTTATTTGCAACATTTGCTGAGTATGGTACTCAGTGGGAACACAGGCAACAGGACACGTGGTCCCTTCTAGGCCTGGCTCCCTTTGTAGGGGAGGAGGTGACAGTCCACACCACGGGCATTAGCCTACTCTTATCGACAAGTAAACAACTTTAGATGGAGTTTGATTCGTCAGAAATTTGTTGTTGTTGTATGATGTTGGACATGTTTGGATGATGTTTGACATGTCTGGACGATGTTGGACATGTTTGGACGATGTTGGACATGTTTGGACGATTTTGGACATGTTTGGACGATGTTGGACACGTTTGGACGATGTTGAACATGTTTGGACGATGTTGGACATGTTTGGACGATGTTGGACATTTTTGGACGATGTTGAACATGTTTGGACGATGTTGGACATTTTTGGATGATGTCGGACATGTCTAGACGATATTGGACATGTCTGGACGATGTTGGACATGTCTGGACGATGTTGGACATGTTTGGACGATGTTGGACATGTTTGGACAATGTTGGACATGTTTGGACGATGTTGGACATGTTTGGACGGTGTTAGACATGTTTGGACGATGTTGGACATTTTTGGACGATGTTGAACATGTTTGGACGATGTTGGACATTTTTGGATGATATCGGACATGTCTAGACGATGTTGGACATATCTGGACGATGTTGGACATGTTTGGACGATGTTGGACATGTTTGGACAATGTTTGACATGTTTGGACGATGTTGGAGATGTTTGGACGATGTTGAACATGTTTGGACAATGTTGGACATGTCTAGACGATGTTGGACATGTCTGGACGATGTTGGACATGTTTGGACGATGTTGGACATGTTTGGACAATGTTTGACATGTTTGGACGACGTTGGACATGTTTGGACGATGTTGAACATGTTTGGACAATGTTGGACATGTTTGGACGATGTTGAACATGTCTGGACGATGTTGGACATGTCTGGACGATGTTGGACATGTTTGGACGATGTTGGACATGTTTGGACAGCTCTTCAGGGTTTTCAACTTTAGTGTCGGATCTCAGCCAATTTTTTGTACTTGTGTTTTTGTACTTGTGTTTAAATTTGTAGAAAATGTATTAGGAAAAAGGTAATCCATTAATACATTCCAGTGATGATAATTTTTAAACTGTTGTTGAAATATTGGCAACCTTGGTTGTTTTCTTTTATTTTGTATCGTGAATGTAACTAGATTCCATTATGTTGCAGTTGAAACCTTATGTCTCCTACAAAGCAAGCAAGGTGGATGCGGACCCCCTGACTGCCGGAGGCCTGTTGCAACGCATCAAGGAAAATATTCACTCCATCAAGTTCAAAGAAATACCCTAAAGAAAACTTGCCCTATATTACACAAACTGAATACCGTTGAATGAGCAACTTGTGAGACGTGGTTGAAGTGAAATATTTGCACCACGGGAAAGTGACAACAGCTTTCAAGTGCTTGAACTACTGACGAATCGTTTCTGCGCTTGACGTTGTCATTAGGATAAGGACGTTACAAATCCAGGGCCCGGTTGTTTGAAAGTCTGTTCGATTTTTTTATCCCCGGGTTAAAGCAAACTCAAATTATTTTTTTTTTAGATCTAGCTGGTTTTAGGATATGCAATCTTTATAAAGCGTTAGTGAAAAGCACTCCTAAGAAATCCAGTGACGTAAACCGGAAATTTCAGCTGAAGGGAGTCTACAAGAAAGAATACCCACGTGGGGTGAGATCTTTAATCCACTGTTAGCGTTAATCCACTTTCCCTGTTACAGTATACTTGTTCATCAAACATTTTGAATGCCCGAAGTCTTTTTGAAATAAAAATAAACACAAGAACCTTACTGTTTTTTGTTTTGGTCACAAATCGATGAATTACTTTTTTATAGAGTCAACCTTTTACAAATCACTGTGGCGCAAATTGGACCAAGTTTGAAGAACAAATTTCTTACGACACCCGCAGACGATGCAATTTTCGGCACTCGAGCCGAGGAAAAAATCAAACCCAACAGAAAATCGGTGCTTCGCCACGTGAGGCGAGCAAAAAAACGGAAAACCCCTCCACAAACGTTGAAATATTTGCCTCGCGTGGCAGTGCTCTCAAAGGCACGCGTGATCAATAATTTCCTCGCCGTGTGCGGCGGGCTTATTCTCAATCTGTGCAACGCGCGCGTGACTGGCATGCAAATTGAATCAGCTGATTATCGAAGTTCAAGTTTATTATTATCATAACCATCAATGTATTTACAACTAAAAAGATAAAAGGTTCGCTAATGGTATAAGAATTATTTGGATCATTCTAAAATTTACAGTGCGTTGACGTAGTCTGATGGCAAGACAGTTTAAAAAGAAACCATGAGGCTTATTCTTTTTAAAGTGCTTTTGTTATTGTATTAAACGTATGATACAGTTGTTCACCAGCAAGGAGAATGAGTGCGGAACAATATTAAGATGTTAACATACATGTATTAGCTAAGAAGTATGAACTATCCGAAGAATAATCAACTATCAGTTTGGTGCGAAAGGGAGTCACAATTCTATATAAAGGTGATTCCTAAGATTGATTTTAAAAGTCTTCAAGGATGAACTTAGCTTTAACTCCGATGGAAGTGACTTCCAAAATTTTGGGCCTTGATAGGCAAGGGTAAATTTTCTTATATTGGTTCTGAAATAGGGAATTCTGTAATAGTATTCTTGTCTGGTTTGATAAGAATGCACTTGTGTATTTGTCGTGTATAAAATTTGAAAATTTTCAGAAAGCAGTTTGTTATGGAGCGAAATGACATAAATAATCCTGCTTGAAGATTATGTACCGGTTTAAGATTCAGGAGTTTGAAGTTAAGATATATAGGTGATGTATGAGCATCGTATTGTGATTTCAGTTTGTAATAATTCGTATTATTCGTTTCTGGAGAATAATTAACGTCCTAGATTTGCCGCTTTATAGGTACACCCCCATATTACCTTGCCGTAATACAGATAGGGATATACAAGTGAAAAATAGAGTTTGAAAAGAATGTTGTTCGCCGTAATCCATATCACCGTAATTCTAAAACGAAAAATCAAGGATATTACATAAAGAAATTTAATAACAGGTTCAGTTGTCAACTGACAACAATAGTCAATAATACCTGTGCTTGATATGGACCGTGGACCGGCTAATGTCTGCAGGGCCGTAGCCAGTATGAGGTGAACCGAGGCACTTGCCTCAGAAAAAATTTTGTCACTAATTTTTTTTGTTGAAATTTTCTTGCCGTTTTTAGACCAAAAAAATGCTTTTTCCCTAAAAGAACCTATTCTTCGTATAGATACAGATGCCAACCCGAAAATAGCTCTTACTTGGACTCCAGAAGGCAAAAGCCGCAGAGGACGACCTAGAGAAACATGGCGGAGAACAGCTGGAAAAAAAAAGAGGAGAGATGGGATGGGATTCCTGGCGCCAGGCAGAACACCAAGCTAAAACAGAGCGGACTGGAAAGCAAACGTTGCGGCTCTATGTGCCCTACGGCACAACAGGAAGAATGATGAATGATGTTTTTCGGAGTAACAATGGATGGAAAGCTTAAACATTCTGAGGGTTGGTCCTTCGTCAGACTGAGGAGTTGTGGGTAAATTGGGCTTCAGGAAAGAGAGCGTAAATTTTATATGTTGGTCGAAAATCAAAGGATGTGAATGATCAGTGACTACCTGTTTCCCGAACCTAACAACCTTGCGGGAACATAACGACAGGGGCCTCAGAACTACCTTGATGCTGAGGAGGGAGGGGGGTGGATTAGTGACTCAATATTGGGAGGGGAAGGGGGGGGGGTTAAAGACACCATTTATCACTACCTCAAAGTACCACCCTGCAGCCCCCTCGGCTTCGCGGTTCGTGGACGATACAAATGTTTCCGATCTTCTGCCGAAGACAGAGAACTGGTCAGAGAAAAATTTGACAGTGAAGGATAGTCGACGGTTCGTTAGAGATGGCTTCGCAACTTCCCCAAAAAAATCACATGAGGGCTGTGACAATCGAGAAGCCTGAAACACAATTCCCGATCGTCGGGGAGTTTCCAGCAGCAATATAGGTGATCGAAGAATACAGAAAGGAGTTTTAGTTGAAGGAAGATTGTTGTAACAAACTTTTGGTCAATGATGTGTGCTTTTATTTTGGACAGTAAATCCCCTTCCGCTATAATTCCGCTATTTTCTTCATATAAGATATCTTCTTCGCAAAACCAAAACTTAACGGGCGTTGACGAACAATCTGTTTGTAATCTGCTCTGACTTGGGGGCTAATATCAAAAACGTTTAAAACGCCAGCTTCACGCCAACGTCCAAACCTTACGGCGAAAACGTACTATATCAACCTCAAGGCCTGTTGATCAAAACCAAATGTAGCTTACTCGTCAACGCTGAAAAACATTAACAGGCTCTTTTTCAAAATTATTTTTCCAATTTGGCTGTAGGCCTAATAGCCTTCGAAGACGTTCTTGGTGCAGTACACAGAAACCCTTTTACTTGTCACAGGAGCATGGGGGCGGAAGTGTTTCAGAAAGGTACACTGCGAGTAATCATTATCAAATTAAGCTTTGAACGTGTTTTTGCTACGAATGTGAGTTGAACTATTACAGTATATTAAGGAAGTCGAAGCAAACGGATGATTTGATCAGTACTGAACTGAATATTCAACACCGCCCCCATTCACAAGCCCAAGTTACTCCAACGCAATGCCGCAATGGACCACTAAAGAAGGTTGTATCATATTGGCAGATACATTGAATGTAGAAACTTTCATGTTTCTATTTTTGTTTTTCGCTGCTTTAAAAGTGCTTGACTTTCAATTTCAATTTCCTTGTGTTTGTATGTTGTTGTAAAACTACAGAGAAAACAAATTTACAACTAGCAGGTGTTTGTGACATCAAGCTGTGTGCTGTTTTTGTGACGACATCATGGGTCACGTATGATATGTTTTCAAAGAGCGTGGTCACGGAAAGTTCAGTTAATTTGTAAACATGGTTTGTACATGACCTGAACTGAATTATCTAGAACATACGAAGATGATATCAAGCCACTTGTATATCGTAGCTGCAGTTATGAGAATCACGGATGCATTCGTTGTTATTGATAGTTACGTCTTTACTCTAATTTGTCAATTATGATTTTTCCTTGAATCCTTCATGTTCCTGTTGTTTGATCATGCGAGTGTTAGTGCGTGCTTTACACGCGTCGTTGCGTGTTGATTTAAAATTATCAAATCATCAATAATCGGCTTTGCGCGCCCGTGGTGATTTACGTCACAGATTTTCGACCTGTGTACGCGCGCGCACGTTTGTTGTGCAAGCATAATGAGCGTCCGGCACTGTCAATTTTTAAATAATTTTAACCAAGCTTGCTTTGCTTCTCTTTCAAAACGTTTCTAAAATTTTATTCTTTGAAATAAACCGCTACACTTTTGAATTTATCAAATGCTAAGGCGGGCTATCAAAATAAACAAATCAGTCTTGCCTGCGGTCATTATACGGTCTGTTATCTTGTTTTGTTAGCGGTCAGGCAAAGTTGAAACTATTTAGAATTTTTTTTTTTAAAGATGTTCAAGAGGAGGTCAAGGGTTTTAAACAAGCGCAAAAAAGTAGCGCAACAATTGTTGAACAGAAATTTAGAAAACGCAAAATCACCAGTAGCTTTAGCCTTTATTTAACAGTCAGAAGAAGTTTTCAATATTGATGTACTTTTCGCTCCTTGCGTGTACATGATTTTGTTTTGAGCGGAAGCAAGGTCAAGGTAGTGGGAGCGGAGGGTTTAGGGTTGGTAATTCAATTATGTTTCCAAAGTGTCTCACACAGCGTACTTCATTCATGTTTATGTAATATTTTTGCATTGCTTTTATGCAATATATTTCTATTGATTTATGTAATATTTTTCTATTGTATACAAATATTGGTAAACAGTTTGATAAAAGTTTTCAAAGTGTTTTCGCGTTCGTCCGTAGAACATCTTCAAACTGACATTATAGCAACACTTTTTCTAATGCAGGGAAAACTATAAAAGATTTTAGAAGTTTTAAAATAGCGGAGACAAGTACATCACTGCATGTATTCGTTTCAAAAATTAGGACAGGTCACCAAATGTCAAGATTCTAATGTTATCATTGTTATTATTAATATTATTATTATTATTATTACTATTATTATTATTATTATTATTACTATTATTATTATCATTATTATTATTATTACCATTACTATACAGCTTTTACTATTGCTACTACTATTACTATATATATCACAATTACTACTATTATTATTGCTATTAATATTTCTATTACCATCACTAAGTACCAATGTACTATTAAATTACCGGTTTTTATAATTATAAATATCATTATTTTCATGATGACGCATGGTGGTGATGTATATCATTCGCTCAGTTGTTACTGCTATATTGTACTGTCTTTTTTACTACTACAAGGCTTAAACTGATATAAATAAAATGCTTAAAGTTTTCCTTGAATAATAAATTCCTTGCAGACGTTTTTTAAAAGAGTTCCCAAGTTTCTAACTGTATCTTTAGTTCTTCTAATCTAAAGGAAGAGCAGCAAGTCAAATTTTGGTCGTGATTAGGGGAATTGGAGAGGAGGTTTAAAATGGAAAAAAAAGATAATAGAACGCAACAAGCAATTTTCCTAAGCGAGCAAGTGCTAGTCCTTGGACAGCATACGAGCTGGTGTTCGTCCATTCAAATAATAACTCCAAGAATTAATTTTAAACCAAAAATCCACAAAAACTAAAAATTCCTTCAAAATTTATAATTCGCCCCCGAATTCGCCCCCATCACTTTTCGTCCCAAATAATGATCTTAGCAAATTCTCAAAATATTTGCGAATCTTTATAAACTACAGTACTGTGGGGCTGTGGTTAGTGTGATTCAAATCATACATGACATAATTAAGCCTGAAAATTCAGACTCATTGGTTTTAATACTTGTTGCTCCTACAAAAGTCATGTATACTGATCCGGCAAAGAAGTAACTTGCTACATTATTACTACTGAATTCTTCAAGTAAAAATTTAAAATAACGAGTAAAACCAAAACAAGAAAAAACAGTCATGAAACCGGAACTAACTCAAAAGTTCAAGAAGTATCGTAAATATCTGTAGTGCACAAAGCGGATAACAAACGGAATCCGTTTGCTCATGTTGAAATTTGGATTCTTCTGAACAATATTTCTCCATATTTGCGCATTCCACAGTCATAGCATGGGATATGCTTATCCTTTTCCATTAAATTTGAAATCTAGCAACCTATTATCAAGTTTTCTAACGAGTTCAGTACATATTTCAGTCTCGCCTGATTATTATTGTTTCGGTACCGACTTCAAGCACTGAACATAATTGGCGAAGATTACTCAAAACAGAGAAGCCGGCGAAAAGAAGGGAATCGTGGAATCCGAGAAAAAATTCCCGATCAATTATGTTTTTCGGCACCAAAAATGGGGTTTCAGGACACAGGGACTTTTAGAATTTATGACACATTTTTTTGCTGACTGTAAAAGGATATCTACTTGTTTGTACTTGAAACATGAAAAATTGTTAGTACGTACTGAAACAGACATTGGGTGTGCTAAAATCCAACTATTTATGCTTTGACAATGATTGAAATGTAAAACGTCACAAAATTAAACACATGCCAAGATTTAATAGCCGCAACCAAATTAGTTCAAACGGTTATGTAAGAAGCTAAATAGTAGTTTTAAAGTGAACTAATACATGTTTTGTCAAATATTGTCCATTAAACATTAATTTCGGTATATTTTTAGTAGTAGATTCGGAGTATCTCTTTTGAAGGAATTTCAAAAATGACTTCCTACAGGATGTGACTAAACGGAATTTTCAGGCACTTACCACAAGTTGACGGACGAGTATACCAGTATACAGAACCCCCAATTGAATAAAATAGTAGTACTTATCCACAGGAAATATGAGCTAGCTAAATTTGGTGTTAGCTATACCATAACAATTATTTTTTTGTTATTGTAGTTGTTACCATTGTTACTCAAAGATTCCACAGTTTTGGGGGGTATTTTTTTATAAATCATAGTTATATTCCATTTTAGGTGCATGTTAGGCTTGCAAACGACTTTTTTGGAGACGTTGTTGAAACGGTTGCAGATAGATATTTAGACTCGTGCATTTTTAATCATTTAGAGACAGAATAATATTGCACTGCAAATCGTATTGACCTGTTTTTGAACATTTTCACAGTTTTTCTAATAGAATTTGTAAACTGAATCGAAACCATGCTGACTGAAATTACATTTCGTCATTTGTTTATCATTCTTAACCTCAGGCTTAGGTTAATTGTGATTGCTCAAAAAAAATTTTTGAACAACTCCGTTATTTTTTTTTCTTTCTATTTTTTTTTTATTTTGCAGTATAGGAAAAAATAGATTGACAAAACGTGAAACTTCCGTTTGCTTGTTTGTTTGTTTTTTCACCAAGAAAGATTTTGTGATCGGCAGGTGTTGGGCATAGATTTGTTCAAAGTTTTGTTCTAGAATTTTTCAGACGATGATAAGTCAGACAGAGAAATTATAATATGTAAATTAAAAACATTTCTGGTGTTATTCAAATCGTAAAATTTAATTCAAAGAGAACAAAGATGTCTCTCAAGCGGTGGGCTATTTAACATTTTAAAGCGACTGCGGAACAAAAGAGGAAAACGAATCGGTGTTTCCTGTACATTTGTTTTCAAGTCTCATTTACTGAATGTGAAGATGAAAAATGTATTTTAAAAAAGATCGACAAAGTCATCACTGTTACGCGTTGCGCGATCATTTTGAAATATTTTCTGTAAACAAAATTTTAAGATTGCCGGAATTATGTCAACTTTTGAGAGTTAAGCTGGACGTAGTCAGCATTGTGCAAGTTCCCTGGTGCATTCCGGAATTACTAACAGTATCCGGACAATACGCTCAAAAGATCTCTTTTAGGAAATAAAACGAAAATTAGAATTTTAGATGTTTATTGAGTTGGATGTCGCCACGGATTAAGTTACCAACCGAAATAAATTTGTGTGTTCTCTTGGAGGTGCAATTAAAAATGTTTTGTTAGAGTCATATGTTAGGCCATACGACAAAAGATTTGATTCAGGCCAGCTATTGTTGCTCCACTCTGCACCTACGTCAAACGTTTAACGCAAAGCTGTCATCCTTTCTGTAGCCATGGCAACCACCTTCTTCCGCGGCCTCGCTTACGCACGATGACGTCACGGCTGCGTAGAGCCTATGCAAAGCATGTATTTCTCTATTTGACTGGGGGGCGAAATGTCATTGTCAGGCAAAATCGGTCAGTTCCTCGAAGATTTTCAGAGTACTAAGGTCGCTTCTTATAGGCCTTCACAGGCGCTTGTAGTCTCTTGTGGCTATGGGGATGGCAGTGGATCGTAGAAAAACTGTTAAGGTTGGATTTTACGACATCGAGAAAACCGTTGGTAAAGGAAACTTTGCTGTGGTGAAGTTGGCTCGTCATCGAATCACAAAGAGCCAGGTAAAGGCTTTGTGAAGGTTACTCGTTGACTCGATCGACTTCGGCTGTTCAGTTACAGGCTCATGTTCTGTGAGATTTGTGTGGTGTGATGTTGGAATGACGTGAAAACCTTACTTCGACCATCTATTCAAGTTTTGCTTTCTTCCTGTTAAAGGTTGCCATTAAAATTATCGATAAGACTCAGCTGGATGACACAAATTTGAAGAAGGTCTATCGGGAGGTTCAAATCATGAAACTTCTTCAACATCCACAAATCGTAAAACTTTATCAGGTAAGAAACGCTGCTACAGACATCATTTAACCTTGCTAGATCATTCAACTGCCGTTTGAGTATCGTCAAACGTACAATCTCAGCTACTCTAAATTATAAAACATATCCTTGTGCACTTCTTTAGGTTATGGAAACGAAAAGCATGTTGTATCTTGTCACGGAGTATGCAAGCAATGGCGAAATGTTTGGTGAGTGTGCAAGCTAATGTTTCAAGAAGATGAATGATGTACAGTCTGTGTACAAGCTTGAAAGAGTTAGGAATTTTATTTAGCGACTTACTCGAGCTGCACAGCACAATCCATATGAATCATTAATGTACATTTTGATGATATAGTTTCGCTGCCCTATAGTCATTATCACCGAAATCGTATTATTTAGCTGTTCTTTTGGCACGGTTCTTTTAGTTGAATTTATCTGTCAAAACGAAAAACCTAGACCTGTTGGTATCGGTTAAATGTGCGCTTGTGTGAACAAAGAACAGCATTTACGTTTATTTGCTCAGCCAAAGGGGGACGTCAGCTCGGTGGCTTCGCCGAACCATTTTCGATGTCATTCACTCATGTCACCAAATTAGAGAGTTGCGTATTCTAGAACAGATGCGTTTCATCTTTGCGATGTCTCGCCGTTTAAACCCTCCAGTGTTTAAATTAGGGATTTGCGACCTTAAATGGAAAATGATGCGAAAAAAGAACCAAAAGGTAACTTCGATTTGGTAATAACTTTTAAAGCATATTACAGGCTTGGAGTTTTGCTACACTCCTACAGCCTGCTGTCAATAATTGTTTTCGCCAATTCTTGAAGAAAAACAGCAAAAGTTGTTTACAGATTTGTATTATTTTTTCGATCACGTTCAAACAAACGTTCTAGAATAACATTTTCAAAGGGCTTTTCTTACACATTTAGATGGCCATAATTTATTTACACTACAATCTGTGGGATAAACACTATTTTGTTGCCCCAAGCGCCGCTAACCGGCTCCCGTTTATTAAATTTTTACTATTTTCCAAACTTCGTGTCAGTACAGATCGAGGATGACAAAACGTCTTTTGTGAACTTCCTTTTATTTGGCTGAAGCAACATTAGTTGCTCTTAATTATATCTTCCAACGTTTTAAATGAACTTACAGTTTTATTAATGGCAGTTTGGGATTTTATCTTGTCCCAATCTGTCATTTAAGGATTTGTCTATCCCTCCCCCCCCTGTACTTCAGAAAGTAAGGTTGTGACAGCAAGGTTTCATCTCGGCAGACTTCAAAGATGCTGCTGATTTTTCAGTTCTCTCCCCCCTGTCAAATTTAAAAAGCAACAACATGCCTGCAGTGTTCAGGAAAATAGTCCTATGTCATGTGGACTCCAGAATTAACAATAGTGTAAGAAGATTTGAATAATGAAATTTATTCAATGGATTAATATGAACAAGAAGCTACCGGTAGCTTACACTCGGGCCACAGAAGTGCAAGGGAAATGGCCGGTAATTATTTTGTGGATTGTTCATCAACTTTTTAT